>JAQIXU010000324.1:0-40612 GCA_034701245.1 Strigamia transsilvanica | reverse complement strand
TCCAGGAACGAATCGAAAACGTATCGAAGGAACGAATTCCAGGAACGAATCGAAAACGTATCGAAGGAACGAATTCCGGGAACGAATCGAAAACGTATAAAAGGAACGAATTCCGGGAACGAATCGAAAACGTATAAACGGAACGAATTCCGGGAACGAATCGAAAACGAATCGAAGGAACGAATTCCAGGAACGAATCGAAAACGTATCGAAGGAACGAATTCCGGGAACGAATCGAAAACGTATAAAAGGAACGAATTCCGGGAACGAATCGAAAACGTATAAACGGAACGAATTCCGGGAACGAATCGAAAACGAATCGAAGGAACGAATTCCAGGAACGAATCGAAAACGTATCGAAGGAACGAATTCCAGGAACGAATCGAAAATTCCGGGAACGAATCGAAAACGTAACGAGGGAACGAATTCCGGGAACGAATCGAAAACGTATCGAGGAAACGAATTCCGGAAACGAATCGAAAACGTATTGGGGGAAATTTTTACCGTTTGTAATAAGTCGCGGGCCTCCATTAGCCCGCGGACCTCCGATTGTGACAATTTTTTGCTTATAGCGCGCGGGTGCGCTATTGGAAGATATACGGTAATTATTTAAACCATAGTGTAATAAACACACCCATTCGTGAACTATCTGAAAAACTAGTATTAAAAAAGTACTAACTGTCAAATAAACAACTATAATTACAAAACATCAAAATGCGAGTGTTTCCCTACACCTTAGGCATGCGTACAATTTTAAATGCTCTAAAATCAATCCGTAATAAACATATTTCATCCCACCCCTAACTCTTTGCTCTGACAACTACAATTTTCAATTAAACTTAACACCATCTATGATTAATTCCAATTGCATTGTATAGAATTACAAGTGGAAACCTTGCTTTGTTCTGCCAATAATATTGCGCGTTCGCCTAAAGGATAGTAATTTATAGATATGGAATGTGTAGGTGAGAAATCACTCGTGTGTATCATGTCGCTTTCGCTAATAAGGTCACCCCATCTATACATGCTGCGCAAAAAAACCCTTCCGAATGATATATGGAAATGTAAAACATTAAGCGCAAGTCACAAAATTAAAAGGCAATGATTACAATTTTTTTTTAAAAAATGCTTGCTAAATTAAGGGAACATATAAGAAGAGGTCAGGAAACAGTCGGAGGTGATATAAGAAAGTATATGTATTCCATGCGTGATGAAGCATGTTGGAAGAGGTCGAATTAATTTGCATTAATTAATAAGTGTGTGATGAGGCCTAAGGATTCCGTGTTTAAATTGGGTTTCAACAATCATCACCATCAGACAATTAAGAAAAATTGCAGCATCTTGACTCGTGTACCTGAGATAAAGAAATGTTTATAGAGGAAATGAAAAGTGTGCTGATGATGTAGTAATTTTATAACCATTAAAAATATCAGATATATTAATAACCTCCTTTCTCGCTTCCTTTTTTAAAAAATAAAAAATAAAAGTAGGATTTTTTTTTTCTTTCCTTCTTTGAACAAAGTTTAATTATACTTTTTTTTCTGAAAAACTTTTTGATGTCCATGACAGAGATAAAAAGCTAACCTCATTTAGTCGACATCAAACCAACTAATAAGCTGAAATACCTCCTTTTTTAGTTGTAATTCGACAAGGTGAGCTGGTTTTTTGTCAACGAAGACAAAAACTTGATCGAAATTTATAAAGACGGTTCCACATTTCAATGTCATGAACCGGTGGTACGATCGATCATTCACACGTCAGAAAAGAAAAAAAACTTCCAAGTGATTTTGTTTTCTTTGTTTGAATATGACTAAATAAAGCATCAATAAACTTATGAGTTCATTATTTTCAGATACAATCTGTACTATATTAAGTTTTAATATATCAAATCCCAATCTACGATTGCAGGTTCTTTTACCCTTCCATGATCGGCCATAAACTTTTCTTATCTTTCATCGTTACTAATAGAGAATCAGTAATCCTGATACGAATTTCAGAGTTCACCAACCACGATTTATAACTCTATATTGTTTTAAGCATAAAAGAACAGGTCATTTCGTATTTATGCTGCACAACATTCCGCTAAATGGCCCATAAAATCGAAATCAATTATAATCTAGTGTGAAATCAATCATAACTGCACAAAAACTGAATCTGCCACTAATATCGAATGTAATAAAAAAAAATATCGAAGATGATTCTGGTGAAAAACATAAAATCTCCCTATTAGGGCTAATTGTATATCTTTATTTTTAGACAGTTTTTGCACCATCTGCTAAGCTTTAGTTATTGATAAACAGAAGGCATACACGACTGCATAGTAATGAAAACTTAAACACACCTGCTCTCTCTCAGACAAATTATATACACAATATAATAAATACCCTTATTTTTTCATTTAATAGTTTTCTTACCCTAATAATAACAATCGAGTTGCCTCTACACGACCACAAATGCTCTCACAACGATTTTTCAATTAATTAAACTAAAGAAGAAGTTTAAAAAAATTCCATCAGAGCAAAATCTACCTTTCTCTCGTCGATTTCAGGCAAAAAAAAAGTAAATCGATAAGTTCCCACGCATTACCATAACTGTCAGTAGTAATCATTACATATCGCACCATTCAACAGTATAAATTCCCCGTTTTGACCAGTAAGTGCTAACAAACATTCGCTAGAATAGTTAAAGTTTGAAGCAGAGAATCAAATGTGTTTTTAAGTGCCAAATAATCCGTTTTGGGTGTCCTAAACATGTCCAAATCAAGACATTACATCTTTTCAAAACCCCTTATTTTATTTTCACCGCACACACCCAAATTACAATCTAAAGGCCCTTAAAACCCTAAACCGGCTGTTTAGTTGAAATAAGATCTCTATAATCACGTTTTAATGCAATCTAAGGTAGAAAACCTTAATTCAATTAACTTTTTTCCATTAAACCTAAACTCTAGTACAAAACTTGCGTTACCGTGATTGTTTAAAGTAAATTGAACATGCTATGACATGGTTCACAGCTAGGCTTTTGTTTTCATTTCATACATATGAGCTACTGCTGCCAACATTTATACCTGACTGAACTTAATGTATTATTCCTTTGTGTGTGTGTATTTTTTTTTATTTTTTAAAGAGAGCAAAATGCTATCACCACAAACAAAATTTCTCCAAGCAATATATTTATCCACGCCTGGGCAAAAGGAGATGTTCCATATACATATGTCTTTGACCTGGCATAGGAATGCAGGTTACTTCATACTCTTGGCCCGTAGCCATCCAAGTTTAATGTTAAGCAACATCAAACTATCATTGCCTTCGAACCAGACTCATCATTAGTTATTTTTTGCTTCAATAAAAAAACCTGACAAGTTATCCTTAAATATTTAAATTATTGCTTCAGTTCTGTTTCTATTTTCTTCACGTATCTTTTCGTTTAGTTAAAAACAAAACTTTTTTTTAATTTTATTTACTACCTAATCTTCACAGATTTGTAAATTACAATTTGTCCAATGAATAATTTTAATTTAATGAAAAAAATAAACACTTACCTAATATAACAGCACCCACGACGAGGCTAAGAATCACGCTTAGAAAGGTTGTTAACCGCTGAAAAACAAACAAACAATTCTTTATTGCAGGTGTGAAGTGACGAGAAATATGTTAGAAATCAGTCACCTTTGCTATGCTCATTTCAAACTGACAATCTCATGATTTTCAATTGTATAAAAGTGAACTCACAGTCTATAGCTAAACCAAATTGTACCCCATTGAGTTTAGAAAGTTTCACTTTCAGAAAATTTATTTGTGTTGAAAGATAATAAAGTGAGAAATGGAATATAACTTAATCCATAAATTATCCACTCCAAACCTGTAATTAATTATCTGGGATCAGGTCACAATCTATGTTCAAATTTGAGGCGAATTATCTTTTCTCTCGGATTTTTGGCAAACAAAAAAAGAAGGATAAAAAATATAAATATTTTATTAGTACATAAAACTTACAACACGAGAAAACATCATTCTCGATGCTGTAGGTTCCAAATCTTGTACTACAACATTTTCAATTTGCATATGTCATTTATGTGTTTCCCCCTAATCTAAAAAACAACAAAATTTATTCGTTTAATGTGCCAGAAAAATCCGTCAAAAATAAAAATTATTTCAAGGAGGAATTTAGTTATCAAATGAGATGTAATTAATCACTGCCTGGATCGCTAACTGTAACAAAAACGGCTACGTGACAGTTGGTGGGATTACCCCATTGGCAACTCATTTCTAAATGACATTGACTGACTTGTGCTAACTATATGCAACACCTTCACCTAGTTTCATCACCAAGGCTAAGAGATCGCAACGCCTTGTAAGTCATCGTAAAATCAATAGGCTGTAAAGGATTTTAATGCGGTAATAATTGCATTAATCACGACAATGATTGAATTAATGTAAATATAGAAATTTCGTGTTAGAAAATCTAACCTCGACCTGTTTTGTTTCCAAGGTTGATACAGCAGAAATTAATTTTCAGCAAGGTTATTTCGGAAAAAATTACTTAATATCTTTAAGTGGAACATGGTAATAATCAAGGCTACTGACCAATCGTTGGTAATCTGCCACGAGAAATAAATCAATTTGCCAAAACTTAATCAACACTTTTAACACTTCAATTTCGAGACATTGCTCCTAAGATCAGCGATCTTTATGAATTATTCATTAAACAATTGATTTAAACTCAGATAACTTTTATTCTGCACCAATTAGTCAGTGTGTTGTCACACTGGATGCACAAATGTCATTTGAATACAGTTGGGCACTAGCGAAACTACCTTAATTTTTTTTAATATCTGCTTGAGAAAAGAAAAAAATTTCTCATTGGACTTTCATAAAACAAAAAAAAATTTCCACTCTGTTTAAGATGACCGCGACTAGACAGGAAAAAATGGTCAAAATTTGAGAGTTCGTTTATTAAGCGTTTAATTCCGAAACCGAATGGTAACTAGAGTATTTATTTTTTAAATTTATGTCAGTTAAGTAGTCTATTTAAAGAATTATGATAGAAACATAAAAATTAAGAGTAGACGTAAATAATCTAGAACAAAATTCAATTTTTTTCTTCTATTTTATCATTGAATTGAGGGCACAGTGAACCATAATGATAAAAACAAAAGAATTGTGGTTGTTTTGCAAATTTTTATAAATCGAGGCCAAAATTATTTTTAAATTTTTTGTGTAATGCCCACATCGAAAGAACCTGCCTCGCCAAAAACTCATTAAAAATCATTTAATCTATGTTCAAAAAAAATTTCAAATGAATCCTTCTACTCCTTTTTAATTAGCAATTAATTAACAGGTGTTCTATTGCAACCAGATATTCTCTTTAAATATGTCATCTTCATAAATCAAAGATTAACGTTGAAAACTCTTGAAAATATTAAGTCCTGCTGACAACTGACAGTGATTTGTGCTTACAAAGGAAGGACACTATATTTTCAAACAATATGAAGACGGCCTTGGCGTGGCTGTCAAAACACTCGTTAAAAAAAAATTTCAAAAAAAAACAAAAAAAATTTTAAAAATCCACATGTGATAGGTTTTTGCACTCAGCAACCAAATACATCAAAATTCAAAATAATACCTCATCCTAACCATGTATATTTGATCATAATAATACTTAAAACGAATAGAACTTCTTAAAAAAGTAATGCGTGTAATTTAAATATTTATAATTGAAACTGAAAAACTTATAAATAAAGAAAAAGTTCAGTACCTTATAAGAAATTAGCAAAATCACATTAGATCACATATAACACCACAGAGATTTAAATTTATAACCTACCACCTTGTAAAATTAAAACATATACTGTAAGCTACAGTGTTTAGATGTACTGTCGTGAGTGTAATACTTTTATACAATTTTCTAGGATTACTATTTACAATTGTCGTTTTGTTCCGCACTTTTTAAATTCCAGTTATGCTTTGAGCTTACCTCTTTTCTGATCCCAGGAAACACGATGAGAAACGCAACAAATATGGTCGTAAACACAAGATAGATTACAATGCTCTGCACATCTTCAGTTACAGGAGTCCGATTCTGAAAACTGTACAGAGTGGGTCCACCATCGGCACGAAAAGCATCAAACCATCCCTTCATGGCCGGATGAATTTGACAATCTTATCGACTACAAAGAAAAAAATTCACACTATTAGCATGAAGACGAAGTGAAAGTACAGCTTTCAGAGTGACCACAGATGCAGCATCTGCTATTGGAAATACTAAGATGGCCTACATTCCGACCCATTAGAAGCAGGTCAAGGGCTGCTTGCGTCATTTCCACATTATCACGCTTTCTTTACGTGAAATTTAAAATAAAAAAAACCCTTCCTTAAACCTTGATCAACAGTAAATAAAGGTTTCGTCAGGTTGAGAAAGAAAAAACGTATTCGTAGAATCTATTTCCTGTTTTGGTAAGTCATGAGAAAAAAAAATAATGATCACAATGCAAGACCCTCTAGGCCTAAATTCTAAAACTCTGAATTGATTTTAAAGCTACCTATTTCCTCAGACAAAAAAAGAACTCTTAAAACAATTTTTTTTCGTCTGCCAAAAAGTGTTAAATATATATATTATTATGAAATTGAAAAATTCCATTTCAAGTTTGTTATTCGAGATTTGCAACCTGAACTCTTGTTTACGCTGAATTCGGCCTATTACATTCACTTATTGCCCTAAAACATGTTTTCTTGTCAGTTTTCCTTATTATTAAAATAATCAAAAAATAAAATCCACTAAATCCCGACTAAAAACTAAACAAAAATGCAAATTCATTCATTAAAAAAATACAAACTGGCATTGCCAGCTGTGATTATTTTTTCTTTATACCCAAAGTTTTATATGCAAAACTGTGCGGAAAAAAAATATTTAAAAATTAAAAATTGAATAAAAAAAATTGGAAAACTTATCTATAACCTGCATGGAAATTATACCATATGCTGTAAGGTACTTTAAAACCTATCATCTGTTTCTAATAAACACCATAATCGTTTTGGTGGATCCAAAACAACAAGCAGAAGGAAGCAAGAGCACTAGTTAAAGGCGCTAACCTATATCCTCAAGCAGTGCATGGGCATCTAGTGTACAAGGCCAGCAAGGTCATTGAGCAATCTAACCATATGACTCGTCTAAACATCTTTAGTCCACCTACCAGTCAAGTACATACTCGTGATCACATCCGCGAGATTAATTTGCGATCGAAAATCAAATGTTCATATGAGCACGGTGTGCGCAAATGGCGGCAAGCGCCACATGCTGAAACAGGGTATGTGGCCTCATACGCGGGCACTACTCTTAGTCATCGTCGCACCTCACAACTGGCCAGTCGGCGTCAGTTGAAAAATATGCTCTGGGCGATGGCCTTTACATGTTTTCCCCCTTCTGTTCCGTCGCTTCGTTGAGCGCATGAAATTCCGGATGAAATGTACTCTTTGCTCCCAGCGGCATCTCGCGGTTAACACATGAATTAAATATTCATCTTCTTAACTTTAAACGTAAAATCAAAATTTTACTTATTGCTACTTATTTTCTGATGTCAGTGGATTGATTGTACAATGACATTGAGTAATGATTTTGTCCTAATTTCTACAATCTGCCATAATTTTGTGGGTTTGTCAATAACCTCTGCGTCTATGAGATTTATTATTGCTGGTCCTATTAGTTATAAATTTAATTTAATTTTCCTCTTAACATTTTATAATTATTAATAAACGAATTTACATATTGCATAATTTATTATGATAGATGTGCTAGATCGCAACCATTTTTAATTCTGCATTATTATTTCTTGGTTTAATTGACAATTGCATCACTGTGTCAATGCCTTTTGACAATGTCTAGAACCCAAACACTTTCCCCACTTGCATGCTGGCCTAGACCTACTTTCTCGGTCGAGAAGAATGCCGTACTATAGGAAAATATATCATTTCTCCTTCCACGCTAAAAAGTTCATAATGAGTTAAACCTTACTCGGCAGACTGAGTAATCAATCTTTAATTAGATGTGCTGCATTAAACACACTTCTCACTACTTATTATGCTATAAAAATAAAATAAATAAAAAAATTACCAATCATTGTGAAATTCCAAATTTTATAATTATTACATCATCAAGCGTGGAATTGATGAAATACAGTAAAATAATTATACATTACACAACGTAACGGGAAAGAAAAAAATTATTGTAACCTTTCTTTCCGCTTTTTTGCAAGAACTAATCAAGCGTTTAGTAATTTTCTAACATTGACAACAAAAAAGTATTGTAATTAATGTGACGTAATAAATAGGCATAACCAATATTCATCCAACATTCGGTGATAACTGGAACTGCCTCGTTCCTCTTCGTCAATTTCAACACTACGCATGATTTGCTCATACGTCTTTAAAAACTCAATGTCAAAATCCGTAATTTCGCAAATCCTATACTCTGTATCACAATAAAATAGAAATTGAGTTCAAGAGTGTATTTCTATAGATGGAAATTGAAGACTAACTTCAAAGCGGGTCAAAGCCATTTCATCAAGGCTATTAGGCATACGCTTTCTCATCTAGGAAATGTCTAGACAATTTAGTCATAATCTGATTATGAAATAGTTTTTCTCCGGGACTCCGGGTTCCAACATGTTAGTAGTCATTAAAATATGAATAAGGTGGGGATATTCGGGGTATTGGCCTTTCGAAAAAGGCGAAAATGGACATTTCATAGAACCCGTGGTTTGCTGTGCTCAATTAGGTCAAGGTTGAGGTATTGCAGGTATGAGGGGAGTCGTAAACAAAGAGTAAAGGTCTCGAAACAAAAGTTATGAATACATAACTTTGGTGATCATTTTAATTAGGATTTTGAAACATAAATTCTAGAAATGACGATTAGTGGAAAGTTTCTGCAATTAGCATCGAAATTCCTGCACCGCAAGCGCAAAAGTATGCATAGTTATGAAGAACATTCTTGAGTTTAAAGAGAATATTAAACTATAACCTAACTTATTAGTCTAGCAAAAAATATATCAGATTCGTTAAGGAAAACAGGATTGTTAATCTTTCCCCTTGCCCACAGCAACATTCCTTCCTTTCAAACTTTTATACTTTTTATAGAGGGGAAAAAAACCAACTAATCTGAACAGCAATAAGTATATTTAGACATCACCAAATAAAACCATTCCCAAGTCACATTATATCAAAAACAAACAAAACCAGACAAACCTATAATTGAATTAATTTGTAAACAAACTGAACCCAATTAAATATATTAAATGTCCATAAAAGCTAATCATTTTCTACGAGAATTCAACTCGATTGTACACGGTATATTATATTATCTATTCTGGTAACACTCATTTACCACAAAAATATTAATAAAGCATAGTTCTACTTACAAATTTCTAGTGATCAAAGACAAAGAGTTGCTACCACAACTGCCCGAGTGAAAGTGTTGGTGGTCGAATAAAAGCCTGCTTAGATATACCCGTTTACCTTGAGTCTCACGTCACTGCTCAAGCATATCCTCAAGCTTACACTTTCAAGTTCATCTCTGATTTTGCGACACGGTGGAAAAAAATAATGGAAAATCCCGCCAAGGTGTGTTGCAGTTGAACAACAATTGCTTCGATTCAAGGTGTTTCAATGAGAATTGTCATTGAACAAAGATTGTGCCGTTTCATCACTGGAATAATTCTATTCATCTGTGAGTGTATACAGCAACAGCAACAGACAGTCCTTGTAGGTTTTATAGGTGAGTAATTTGTTTGTAATGCAAATGAAGTTAGGTATGTAATTACGTAATTATATTAAATTATGGAGTTTCAATACCCTCAACACAGCTGCTAATGATCTTGTGGGATCAGATTTAAGACATGTAACTTCACAAGTTTGAATGTTTAACGACCACAAAACCTCGTGAGAAGTCAATTGAAATTTATGTCCATAATAAAGACTTTCATAACGTATACCAAAAATAATTAAACTTTGAGATTTGAGTGAAAAAATTAAATTCAAATCAGATTAAAACATTTTTAATTCAGTCCAAAACGTAAAATTAATTAGCGGTATATTGCTCATTAGTCTTCAGTGCTAAATATAAAAGATAACTACGTAATGTTTTTTTTTAAAAAAAAATATTATTAATATTCATTTAAAAATTGTCACACGCAATCAATTTTTACTTTTAAAATTGACAATTTCACAATATTTATTAATTTCTTCCTTTTCATAAATAAAAAATATATGTACTAAAACAGTTAAAGCGAACTGAGGCTTGAAAAATGAGTTACTGTAAACAACAATTGTCTCTTGCTGCCATCTAGTGCAGAGCAATCGCAGTAAATTGCAACTTTTCACATTATTATTTAAAATTTAATTACATAACATACCATTCATTACCCTTACCAGTTTGTATCTCCCAAAAAAAATGGTATAAAGCAAAAACTTGACTTAGAAAATCATCAACCTACAGTAGATGACATTCTAGCGCTACTCACAACTACATTTACTACTTATCAAAGTTGAAATATATTCAGCGCAACAAGCATACAAATAAATAAATAAATAAATAAATAAATAAATAAATAAATAAATAAATAATGTTTAAATCGAATAAAGAAGCACGCAGTAAAACTTCTGTTTCAATTTATTGATTTGCCTGTAGCACAAAAAACCGGACAAAACTTTCTTTCCTCCATCTGTAGTCAACGTTTCATCCTTTTACCATTAGTAGTCGCAGCTCTTCAGCTGTAATCTTCAGTTAAGTTAATGAGTCATCTCTAATGACAGAGCTCTTAACATTCCAGTCAAGACCTTAAGTCTACATGTGGGTCCTTGGGGGGGAGGGCCAATATGTAATACATTTAATAACTATAAGCTGATTAATCAATAATAACATTTTTATTGCAGTTATTTGATATGGTTTTATGAAGAGAATTGGTAAGACTTGCACAAAACTCTATTTATAAATGTGATAAGTGCATAAAGTGACCTTATAATTGAAATTCCACCAGATCCCTATAGTACCTCATTTAAAATTTTTATCATCCTAAAAAGGTTAGAGCAACTGCAATTTTTTGCTTCAGTAGTTTGATGGTTGCCACAATCTGGATATCGATCTCCAAATTTGTTTGAAAGGAACTACATACGCAAAAAAGAGACCAAAAGCACCCCAGAAACAAAAATTGTAGTAACCCATTAGCTAATAAAAATCACTCCAAGCAAAAATTGGTTTAATGTGCAAATGTAGACGATTAAAGAAAACGGTCCATTTTGTACGCAATTCATTTCTTTTTCTGAACTCATGGAATGATCGTTGCTATTGTCTAATGCTTGACACAGCTTAAATGATGTAATTTAATTTGTGTCAACAAACAACAATCAAGATAGCTGTTGTGCTGTTTCTTTTCTTTTGTTTCTACATTCCATTCATTCAAAGATTGCCGCCAAACGACCTTATGTCTGCGATAACGTCTTTCTTTGGAGCGTAATACTTTTCCACATTTTGTCACTAAATAAATCGAAATCAGATTCAAATGAGCGAACTCATTAAATCGCGTGTTTGCCAGTTAGGCTATACGTAACGAAATTTTTCCCACCAATTGATGGATTAGAGTGTAACTGGTTGGGTCACTAAAGGAATCAGCTCTGCACTTACCTTCAGGCCACTTATATCTTGCGCACACTTAAACCTTAAAGTGGACAATGGGCAGACGAACGGAAGCAGAAGCCTCTAGGTTTTAAAGCGCACAGCATGTATAAACGTATTTTCGTCCATCCTGAAAACGAAATAAACAATTAGACTCAGTACGTAACGATCTCCTGATAAAATTATTATTCTTAACACAAATCCTATTCGCTATAAAATGTGCGGTGATTATAGACAGAGAAGTAAACGTAAGACCCAAATGATGCTAATCCGCTTAGCGATTTATTGGAAACTTTCCAGGCAAATTTTTGTATGCTGAGTAAACTTTTTGTTTTATATTCCCAAGATACGTCTTCAGAATTTCAAAATGCCAACAAATCTCACTGGCAATGAAACTCGAATCGTATATTTCACAAACCGTATGGTCGATGAGGTACGACTGTACATACCGTTCTTTTGTTTTGCCTTGATGTAATCTTGTTCACACATGGTATGCAAAACATTACAGCTGTTCGCGCTTTAGAGCTGTAAAACAATTTATTGACCAAGTAAATCCTTACATACTGTGTATGTAGGGGCTTCGTATTTTAAGTAAGCACAAATAAAACTGATTGTGTGGACGGCCAAGAATATAAATGATCATCAAGTAACAACTTAAGAGTTTACTTTTTTGTAAGCGCCATTCAAACGAAATGATCTCACTCACAATATTATAAAGTTTCTATCCTTTACATTTTATCGTTTTTACACGAGGAAAGTATTTTTTTTTTAAATAGTTTAAGTAAATAAAACGTTGAATTCAACAAAATGAAACAAAATGCTAATGTTGCTCCAACTTGTCAACTTAATCGAGGTTGAAATTTCTTTTCTCCGACAAGTAAACACAACCACGCCAAATATTTTGAAATTTACATGCGGAAAGTGAATGGGGCGGCTAAGAAATAGAACTGATGCGTATGATGAACCAGCAAATTTATCTTTACAACGAAAATTGAAATTCCTCCAAAGTACAAACCAAAAAATTGATTCCACTCAGAGCAATTTCCTAAAACAATTACTATAAACCAAAAAGAAAAAAAAAGAAAAGAAAAGAAAAAAAGAAAAAAAAGAAAATTAGATTCACAATTGTACAGTATATCCAATTCAAATATTGGGTTAATTTGCATTGCTCATTCCATTCAATCTTTTGCTCATAAAATTTCATCATAAAAAGGACGTCGTATAAAAAGCAAAAGACAGTCCACCTTTTCCTGCTCAAACTTATTTGTGGCGTGCTGAAATGGTTAGAGGCAAAGATATTGGTGTGGATCCATCCCCCTTCCTGTGATTGAATTTTCGCGAGGCAATTTGGGGAGTGAAAATTGTGCAATGGCATCATATTGAAAAAGCGAGCACTTAGCAAAACTCAAATGAAGCTCCAATTGCGTTAAATAGTCATCCCTGTTCAATTTCTTTTTATTCCTTTCATCTAGATTTTTTTTTTTTTAAATTCAACATTTAGTATTCGATGGAATCCAAAACGTTTTTTTGTTTGTAAATCTATACATATATGTATTTCTATACCATTAAATTGTGTTTCTCTCAGGACAAAGTTGTTTTCCAAAGTACGCTATTTTCTTGCTTCATTTTGTTGTCTAGAGATTTCAAGTCAATTTTCTTCTCAATTTTCATCATCGAATTTACATTTGCTATCAGAGGGCAGTGGAGCACAAAGATTGAATCGAGCGGGAAAATAAGGCGGATCAGTGATCACAAATGAACGACAAATGATGCACTTGTGCATCAGAACTGTGTTCAATAATTTGTAATTCAAATAGCCAATATTGACAATTTACATTTTACAAAGTTCATTTAAATAAATTAAATCATAACTATTTCCAACCACATTCTAAATAAAAATATTTTAACTACTAAACTAATTCTATTTAATTTAATTTTACTTTTTAAGTAAAAAGAACTTAAATTCTCCTGACGTAATTAAATTACGGTACTCTTTTAGCACCACAAATTGATCTTTCTCTTTTAAACCTTAAAAGACAAAAATAAAATAGCAAAAAAAAAAGCATAATGTAATTATTGTTACGGCACACTATATAGAAAACCTTTCAACACACCATTCAATAGCAATATAGAAAGAAAATTTGAAAAAAGCCACAAGTTTCTAAGTGGAGAATTAAAGAAGGGCGACACAGGCCACTGTGAAAGAGACTTCAAGCGAGAATAATGCGCGTTGATGAAAGGAAATGGAGGAGAGAAGAGTCGAACCAACACCAAAGGCATCTCGAGCAAGGGGGAAACGCACACAGTCGCTGAGTCGAAAGAATTTCCATCGCCCTCTCTCACCTATATGTGCGGCCCTGCAACGAGTAGGGTGGCGACGTTCATTCCAATTCACTTCACCATCTAAACCTTTGCTTTCATCTGGGTGCACCTTTCATATAGAAATATAGCTAAATTTAATTATTATTACATTTCTAATTAACTTTGTGTTGAACGAATTAGCGAAAATCAAAGTGATAATTGCGCCACGTTCGATAGAAATAAATTTCGTTCACTATTTCTTCGTATTTCGATTTTCATTTGCAATTCGAATTCGAATTCGCATATGCTAAATTTTTAGAAAATTTGGAGGAAATGTGCACTGCGTTAGATTGAGCTTTTGAAAAGAGAATAAACGGAATGGCATTTAGTTGAGTTAAATACTCTTATCTGTGAGCCAAACTGCACTTGGCATGCAACTCGCACTCGTACTTGTGTTTGTAGTTGGTCTTTTTATGACCGAGTGAAGAAGGGCAAGCATTTCCCCTCTCCTCTTTTCTCCCATGGGAGATTTGCTTGCGCCTTAACTGTCTTCTTTCTCTCACCAAAAACAAACGATGCACGGCAATCAATACAAAGAAAAAAGTCGTTTCCGCAAAAAAGGCTCAATCCACGGAGGATATTGAAGAAACCCAGTTTATTTTAAAATCGTGTTTACGATACACTTGGCATCAAGAAATATTTAACCTTGATTCTCTAGGTAACAATTTGCAATTTTAAAGTGCTCAACAAAACAATAAGACGAAATAAGCTTACTTTTGCAGATTTTTGCAATACTTTTTCACTATTTTATAGAAATGGTTATAATAAATTTATTTTTAAAGCAAAATTTTTTTAATATAAAAGTTTATTTCGAATTGTTCTGCAGTACGAAAATAAATAAAATTTATCTTTTACTTATTTATTTCGACGAATTCAGACTCGTTCTGCACCATAATTCAAAAGTAGCTTTTATTTCAATCTCATTCCTGTCAAAAGTCCATGATTGGCGGATATAGAAAGATCACGTGGGATGTGGAACACGTGCAGCGACGCCGATGCTAACCGACAGCAAAGAGGCGCCGCTGGGCGGTCAATATGCGACTTGTGCGGTTCGAGAACGCGACGGTGGATAAGGGCGTCGATGCCACACCTGCGCACACGCCAACCGGTACATATCGGAACAAGGTAAGTCATTTTATGAGGTAAAAACGATTCTAATACGCCGATATAAAAGTCCAGTCACAAATAACAGCCGATTAAGCCACTTGAGTTGAAATCAAAAGGATTAACATGCACAAACGAATTTTACCTGGCAAAAGCTCCGACTGAAAATAGACTTCCCTGCACAGCTTCCTTCGACTTCACCTCGCCCTTTTCTTTTACACCTTCTAATTTAATTTCGGGGATTTTATTTTGTGATAACGCGAATTGTGTGATTTCTTTCCCGTTTATAAAGTAAGTGTGGTAGTAAAATTAAAGGACTGGAATTTACACGCCACATTTGAAGCGATTGTAAGGTGTGACATTTTGCACACATGAACGAGGCGGTGTCCCGAAGGATTTGCTTCTGCTATCGATTTTATATGTTGATAAAATAAGGGCGTGGAAGGAAGACACGATGAATATCAACTGTCAATTAAGTTAGGTACACAAATCAAACTTTGAATTAAGCTAACTAATCATCAGCGTGAATTGGACATTGGGTCAATCTTATTAGCGTTAATAGGCAGAATGCGAATGTGCATGTGATAAATTGTTCCATATTTCGAGTTAGTGAAGGGGAAAAAATCAATCGAGGAAAAGATAGATATCCTGTGCAAATAGAAATTATTTTTTTTTTTTTTTTTTTTTTTTTAAATATTTTCATTAGATTTATTTATGATGTGCTTTCTTGCGTGCCTTCACTTAATGGTTTTGAGTGGTAGTGATTTTACATCTATTTTTCACAAAAAAAAAGAAATGAGTCGTGCAGGACATGCAAAGCGGTCATATTAGACCACGCAAGCTTGTCGTAATGTTGCTTTGGTCAAGGTAAACTGAATCAAGCAGTAGATCAATGTCACAAGACAACATGTGGGTTAACGGTGCACGAAATAAGATTTTCTAATCAACAATAAAATATTTAATTTTTTTGCCCTTATTCCATATACTAAAAGCTTAGTTAAGATTTCTTTTCTACTCACTGCTGTACTCCTGAAGGTAAATATTATAACTTCCTGCCAAAGAGACACAGAAATGGTGATTTGTTTTTACTTGGTATTCAAAAGAAGAAGTAAAACTTATCAGTTCTAAAGAAAAAGGAAGCTATAGAACAAAACTTAAAGACGAAAACAAAGAAATCAATTTTGTTTCAAGTTATTTAATTAAATTTTAGAAGCAAAAAAATAATAATAATAGTAAAAATAATTTCTTTTTTATAAATCTTATCCTATCAGCGTGTAATCGATTTAAAAAAAAAAAAAACATTTGAGAGAAGATTTTTTTCTTTTTTAGTTAAAAAATATTAAGTACGTGCCAAAATTCGAGCTCTAGTGGCACCGATATTTTTCATTTCCTTTTTGCAAACATATCACTCTGATTCTGCCAGTTTGATTTCCTCTTTTAAACGCCTCTTTCATCACGTCGATTTATGAAACCGTACGAAACCTGTGTAAACCTATAGAGATAAACATATTTACGCTATAAATCTAACTGCCAACATGATCAAAAAGGATCATTCCATTTGTCTGGTCAAAAGTCTTATCTCCCAAACGTTACAAAAATCCCATTACCCGACTTCCATTTCCACTGCCCCCTCTAGTTCCTGGTTTGATAATTTTTTTTTAAAACCCCAATATCTATTTTAGGTGAAAAATTGATTTTATTGATGTCATTATCAGTTCCATATTAGAACCAATCGATAAAATGCGCACGTTAACATTAAGACATTTATATTTTTAATGATTAGTTTGTTAACCATTATTTTTTTTTGATTAACCTTTTGCACTTTTCTATTGGTTTTGGCCGAGGTTCAACAACATTAACAAAATTACTTCTGAAATCGAACAAAAATACAACTTGACCACTCAAACAAAGTAAAATAAACACAGATATATGTCTCAGGACCAGTGTGAGAATTGTTTATCATTTGATATATTTTCCAACCTTTTCCCACGCAGAACTAACCTGAAGTCCTATTTATTATTGAACTATTGTCCCAGATAACATTCACATTTTTCTAGACCTCATCTCAAATACAAACGTACACCTAATCTAAAAAAAACATAGGAATGTATACACACAAATTGCAATTAATTGTGGGACAAAACAAATGCAGTCCTCTGTAAGTGATGAAGCGTAAACTTTTAATTGGGCGTCACACATTAGGCAATTGTGGTGTGGTGTGCTGGATACAGTGGAATCAGAGTTGATTCAACTAGAAGCTATCGCATGACAAACGTTTGTCACTTTGTTAAAGGTGCAAATTTTTTTCATAGTTACTTAAAGATGCTCGTGTTTTTAACCTTTAACATTTGCAAAGTGCTGGGTCTTATGACGCGCTCATTTTCACCATCGCTAGGGTAAAGCTGGGTGGAGCCATGGCCACTTTGGGAATGGCTCCTTGTCTTAATTGATTAGGCTTTTCTTTTAATAGACTTGGCAGCACGTGCGCAACACTTTTTCTAGCAATTGAAATTGGTAGGAAGGGGATTAAATACGATTAAATAAATAAGAATATATTGGGAGCTAATCTTAAATTGTCTTATATTTCTCTTTACGTGTAATTTCTAATGGTAATGGTGCTGAGAACATGTGGTCGCGTGAATTGTGTAAACGTAGTTCATGCAAATTTTATTATTTCGAACACCCACGGAGAGCAAAGGGGAAGAAAATTTGAAATTCGTGTGCTATAACACTCCTTCGCTTGCTGACCACTAGAGAATTCAATCATGCGCGTGACTGAAGACATTCTTGTTAAATGGGACTTTCTTTGATTTTTTTCCGATCAATTAAATAAATTAAATTACTTTAACATGTAAAACGAATGAAAGGGAAAAAGGGAAAAATCTTCAGTAAATAAATTTTTTAAATTGTGAGCAATCTGTGACCAGAAAATCTGGACGTTTTGTAGATTTTCCAATATTTGTGCCAGTACAGTTGTAACACGTTCAATATTTTTAAAATGTTTATCTTTTGCCCCTTGAGCCTTCTCTGCATTGCATGACACATTAATTTTTAATTCTCATAAAAATAAACTGAATGCTTAAATTATAAGTGGTAAATAAATTTTCTTCAATGGATTACTACAATAGGTCACACAAAAACCGAAATAATTATAAACTGTTTAATGGTCATTCAGCATTTCGTGGTTCGTGAGAAGAATTTAGAAAAACCGAAAATTTTCCATTCATTACTATGAGAGAAAAAATATCGATTTTCCAAACTTTTTTTTACCAAGAACCACGACATGCTGGCCAATCTTTATAAAATTTGCCGAATATCATTTTATTTGGAACTTTCTTTTATTGATTTTAACAACAAATATCAAAAAATGTCCACGTTTCATGTGACAAGAATGCCCATTAAAACCACTACACGTATCTACAAAAAACCATTTTTCCTCCACAGAAAACGAAAGAAAAAATACCACATGTGTTTAGAGGTTCTTTTAATTTAGGCAGATTTGCTCCTCTCTTTATGGTGTGCATTAGCGAAGGTCGGGAAAACTTGGGTCACATTTCTTAGGAAATGACTTGTACTTTCCAGTAAGCGCACCGTAAAGGTCGCCACACATTTCTTCAATAATGTGCTCACTATTCGCTAAGGTTGAAAAGTTTTCACATCTGTCATGCATTTATTACAATCCCTTAGAAGTCATTCGACAAAACCCATAAAAATCCCTACTCGAGTACTCTCTGAGGATTTGACCTAATTAATATGCAACCACAATCAGACTTGACGCTTTGATGTCGGCATTCACGCCAGGTTTTACGGTGGTTAAGACTTGTGTAGGGCTTTCAGATTAATGAATAAATTTCAAGGAAAATACTCACACCCTTAAAGGAATTAAAACACACATGTTGAAATAATAATCCTCTATATTTTAATGTTTAATTTTAATTTTTGCAGTTGTTGTAATGCAAATGTAAACATGTAATGGAACTGAAACCAAGGCACAGGCAAAAAAAACAAAAACATTAACTTTTCAGTTAAAGTTCGGAAAGGAAACTAAAACAATCAAAGAGAAAAATTAGATTTTGAACGGAAAGGTATTAAAGAAATTGACCAATCTTTTGATATTTTATGAAACTATAACAGTTGGGAGGGAAAATGTCACGCAACTGTTGCACGAACACGACGAAATTAAATTTTAAACGAAAGGATATTAAGAGTTGATCAACTTTTGTATTTTATCGTATTGACTACAAAATGCTTTTGGCGTGAGCAATTCAATCTGTTGCAAGTGCATTACACTTAACCACCAAACCTACACAAACAACGGTGTGAATCTATTGATTTCCTGCTTAGAGCACATCTAATGTGACAGCAAACTTACTTCTTGGCATACTAGTTTTACAAACTGTCAACTTATATATGCATATAACGTGTATTTTCTCACAGTAAACCATTAACGACATTTAGAATTCTAATATAAAATTTTCCCCAATCGCTGTCAGTTGTCAAGACCCCAAAAGAAAAGAAAACCAGCGTTTTTTTATCCCCCTCTTTACATCTATTAACAAAGCCAAGAAAACTTTGCGAAAAAAAAGATTTCTTTTTATTTATTTTATTCTGTTAAAGAGTTTAAAAAAATGCAAATTCATTAAACTTTTTCGTTTGAATTAGTTTTTCTGCCATCAAATAATTGCATGTTGAAACACGCTGAAAACGTTTTTCATTACATACCCTTTAAAGCGAGTCTACCATGCGAACAACTAGCATCTTTCAATAAACATCCGATAGCAAAGGTACTCGCTTCCCAGCACTACAAAGGTATCTCTCATCCTTTGTATCCCCTCAAACCTAGAGAGAATAATGATGGCGTCTTCTTATCACAGCTTTTCATCGTGTCACGTTTTACAGAAGATGTGTGAAATGAAATTCTTATGCAACAACCAAAAAAAATATAATGCCAACGTCTATTTTCAAGCGGTGGCCATTAAAAGGGATCCACATGCTCATCTATCAATCTCATCGCAATTCCCAAAGACACTGAAGTGCTGTGGCCATAAGAGTCAAATGTTTATCATTTATGAGTAGCTACAGTAGATTTTTTTATATTTCATTTGTGGGAGGGTTGTTATTTACAACGTAATAAACTAATCTTTTTCATAGTACAGCAATCATATGAGAATAGAATTGTCGTGTCTACAGCACTCACCTATTGCACACAAGCACACTTGGTCAACAACTCTCTTACACACGTCACAAGAGAATAATCATTTTCTCGAAACATTTTTTCTTACAAAAAAAAAAATTCGATTAATAGACGGATATATTTTTTGCACTTTTAGAAATTTTTTGATTAATGTCAAAATTCTCAAGAAAAAAAAATGTTGGAAATGTATCTTGGAAAGATATTTTATTTTAAAATTACTTCCACCATTTGTTTCATGTGGGTAATTTAAATTTGAAAATACGATAGTATTAAATCAGCAGATGCTGGGGGTTTGAAAACCAGTCCCGTCGGCCAAGACGCCATGACAACTTCATTGGCAACTCAAAAATCAAAACCAGACCGAAACGCGTCACGTCAGCTCACCCTTTATGAAGTAGGGCAAGCACGTGTTGCATTTTTGATGTTTCTTTCAGAGAGAGGCAATTTTTGCGTTGTGAATTTTTCACCATTGCGTGCCTGCAAAGCATATTGCTTGTCACAAAAATTCCCACACTGTTTAAATCTAAGCAAGCCGAGTTTCTTCTAATCAATTCTCTTGTTTGCGATTATATTGACAAAGAAAGAAAGTTTCGTTCCAGACTTAAGGATAAACAGCATTCTTCACTGGAGACTTGACACGACTCGAGGCCGTGGGTTTTGTGACTTCTTTACTTTGGACCTACAAGTCAATTCCATCTGGTCTATCTCCCACTAATGGTCACCCTTTGTCCCCAATACTTGTAACCACTCACTGCCAAGTTTTTCCACTTGACCGCTCTAATTCTACCTAACTTTTTCAAACACTGTGCGCATAATCTGAAAATTTAAACTTGCACTTTAAATAATTCCGAACTTTGCATTTAATAATACATGCTTTTCTTTTTGAACATTTTAAAAAAGTAATCCAACCAAATGGCGTGCACGATTGCAAGAAAACTTAATGGCAGTGAACCTCCTTTTCTCATTAATATTTTCGCACTTTATCCGCCACGCTTTTGATTGCCGAGCACGAAGCTAAAAAAGAAGCTAAAAAGGCACCTTTATCTGATGGACATTGCAGTCAATGTGGCACCGGCAACTTGCTCGCTTTTAACAACTTAACAACTTCCTGTTTTCAGATCAATGTCTCTGAGCGTCGCTAGACGAGCGAAACCACCGTACGCCTATCTTTCTTTCGTTTACCGATCTAGGCTTAAAATACATCATATGCCCCTTTTCATCATGGTGGCATTCCGAATGATCATCCATCATCTATTAGCCGTCGTCGGTTATCATTCCCTTGATATAACCCTGACCCATGTTTCTTTGATCGACCAACTTGAAGCAAACGTGTGTGTAAACTCAAAATAATATATATATAAAAAAATCGACGCATTCTCCTCACGTTCCTAGTCGTAGAAAAGACAAGAAAGAAGGGAAAAGAGAGCACAGCCCTACCGAATTGAAATCCACTTTCTAAATTCGAGTGAAGAAACACTTGATCAATTCTGCATTTTACTGCACGACTTAATTTTTCCTTTTTCTTTAAAATAATTTAATTGACCTAAACATCGATAGTTTTAAAGCTATATAAATCGAAAATAAAATACCTCCTGACGGAAAGAGTGCTATCTTAAGATAAATGGAAGAAGTAGAAATTCCCAACAGAATTTGCTGGTTACAAGATTATCTATCATGATTTCTTTTATTTATGAAATAATCCCCTAAAAAAAAAAGTATGTTTTTATAGCGTAGATGGTTTTGGTTGTGCCCTGCTTGAGTTGTCTTCCAAGTTTTCGTCCCAAATTAATGAAAAAAATCGCTGGGGGAATTGAGACGTAATTATAGAGAGGAAAATCGTGATTCATGATAAAAAGCAACAAAATAGTCGCAATAAACTACCTAATCATACAGTTTAATGCCAAAAACGTTTCATTTGCTGGTTTAACCTCTCAAATGATAGCCAAATTTGGCTCTAGTTCTCCAGAGAGAACCGGTTAGTTTACTTTATGATTGTGTAGCAGAAGATTAGAAAGAAAGTGTTAAGCTCGATAAAGATGTCAGCAATAGAAGAGCTCCCAAGGATGAGATTGAAACTAAAATAACTAAATCTACAAAACAACCGCACTCTCCAATTAAAAGTTATAATTTGATCACAAAAAAAGAGAAAGAAAGAAAAAATAACCAGAGAATAAATTGCACTTTGCCTGTTTACGGATAAAGGTGGAAATAAGGTAGAATTCAAAAGCAAGGCTTTTTGAAAAAATGTGAAACGTCGCTAGGAAACACTTCAGGACCGTCGTTAGGGCCGCCCCATTTGATTCTATTTTGGCGTGCTATGCAACCATAGATTTTTCTTTTTTCAAATGAGAGTAGAACATACAAATTTTATGAGAACCCATCTTCAGTGTTTTAACCTTAACTATCGTAAATATGGACAAAATAGGAAAAACAAAGTTGTGGTGACAATTTATGTGGCCAGAATGAACACGCATGCGATTGGTTAGAAAATCGAATTGTTGCCATACGAACGGTAATCAGTAACCATGCAATAAAATATAAAAAGCACTGCAAAACAGCAATTCTAAAGTGCAAACACTGTATTGTACGTGCAAACAAGTTGGTAAAAGTTTCTAATAGACGAGTCTTTTGACAGTTTATTGAATATTGTCAAGGAAATGACCCCAAGATCGAGATGCTTGTGAAGTTTGTTTGAAGTGATGAGGTCATCAAGGTGAAGTGGGGGGAGATCGGTTGATCGTAACTGTTGCTTGAAAGCTAATCGATTAGATCCTAGCAACAGAGACAAATTAGAATTTGTTATAGTGTTTTAAAAAAAAGCAAGTATGGGGCAAGCAAGTCAATGAAGAATAAATTTCTCATATCTAGAATTGATTTCTCATTTCCAGTCTATCACCAAGTTAAATAATTAATAACTGATTTTATTGTCGTTCTATTGTGGAACTTATAGTTTCGTGATTGCATGATGCTTGCTAATTATCTCATCATATGAATGTAATGGTGATACTAAAACCAATAAAACTAGTTTAGGGGTAAACGAATAGCATCAATTGTGATGGATTTCTTCGAGTTAGTTGAATAAATTCTCTTTTTTTTCGTGAAATAATTCCTAACAACTTCATTTACACCAACCAAAAGTCGTTACGATTATTTAAATGATTAAAATTTTTGTATTCTTTCATTAAAAAGTTCTGAAATGAATGCATTAAGTTCCCCAGCACATTCTGGCAATTATTTCCATACGTTTTTCATCCCCATTCACTGGCTTTTACCATAAAAATTTACATAATTTACATACAAAAGAGGAACACCCAGTACCCCGCTAAGTCTGACTGGTTATTTTGTCCTTAATATTGCATCACTGCTTTGTCCTCTGTAACTGTTTATCGACCTACACTATGTATATAATAAACTGGCACAGAATACAACCTAAGCTCCTTATAGATCCATTTGCAGCACTATTATTTTATTTGCATTAAATGACATTATCGTGCAAGAGGAATAAACAAGGACAGAGAAGTTTATTTATTTATTTATACACTTTTTTCTTTGTAAAAACATAAAAATGATCGAACGTTTACAACCAGTTCAACCCAAAACGCAAACTTTTCATAAATTATACTCTAAACGCATTTACGTCAAGTGGTCTTTTATGCCACTACGACAAGAAATTTGATATGACTTGAAGTTAACTCGAATTTTGATTAATACTGTCCTTGCAAAAATACATAACTTGAATTTAACATCTAATTTTTTTTATTTCATACGTCATATTGCATATATTTAACGACATACACGTCTGAGAATCGATTACTTCATACATTCGAACGTTATAACCGTCAACAAATGTGTTTTGCAGTTGTAATTATTCGTTTTTAAAGTAATAACAACTTGTAGATACCAAAATCAACTTTTTAGGCAATTTTTACTGCGATCCCGATGCTGCTGCCGGGAATCCAGGATCAACCCAATTACGTAACCATTACATTATATAGGATGTTTGTGCACAACTAGCAATAAAAGTGATCCACAATCAGTTTGGATCGATCACCCTTACTTATGAGATCCCAACCTCATTTCGACACTACACACTTCCAAACCACCTTAAAATCCTGCTTCCCCGAAAGAACTGGAAATGAAAACAAACATACTTGCTGCAGGCTTTGATAATTTCAATTGTTAAGTGAAATGCAGGAAAGAAAATTCCCAGAAGAAATGATAGAAAAACATTAAAACGAGTAAAACGATACTGATGATTTTTATCACGTTTCATTTGCAGCGATCGATTATTATTGTTGCGTAATAAAATTCTTAAAAATAGCATCCGATTTTTAATTCGGAGAAATTTCTTCCAAATGTTTTTATACCGACGACGGACGACACAATAAAGAAATGGTCTATGAGTTTCACACTTTTAATTTCACATCTGATGAAAAGGGGGAAAACTGGCAATTGTGTCCTACATTGAGAAAACAACTGCAATAAAATTTCGTATGGGATTGCTAGATAGTGTGGTAATAATACGAACAAATGAGAAATGTCCTGACCTTTCGTAAAACGAGCTGAAAAACGACATCAGAACGAAACCAGACGCATCTTAATTTGATAAATATTGGCTGCTTTATTGACAATTACTTTTCGTTGCTTGCTCGCCCATTTATTTACACAAGAAATTTAGCTTTTCACGCGCTCAGTCCCAACTCTTCTGGATGCGTTTGCTTTCCCTTAAACTCTCAACCTCTCAACATTTTTTTCATTGTAAAAAGAAGAAATAACTGCATTTTGAACCGCTTTAATCAAAATTTCATACTCGTAAAGCCTCGAGATATCTCTTTTATTGCTAATTGCATACAAACTAATTACCCCAAGTAAAGTTGAGCGACTAAATTCGATTATAGGTAAACAAAAAACGTAGACAGTTCATCGCTAAACGTTTGGAGCTTTCTTCAGTTCGAACTAATGCTAACGGTCTTGTCTTTCACCGACGTTTTCAGCAGCCGTGTGGAATCGAGACGTGAAAGAGAAATTCGATCGAAAAGAGAAGTAAAAAGAAAGAAATGGTGGACGAGAATCTTCTGCAGTGAGGTCACTGATGGTAGCTACTCAACTCAGTCGCATCCATTTCCACCTCGGAATTCAATTGGCAGCGAGAAATTGATGCACTCCAATGCAGTACGTGGAATTAATCGGATTTGATTTCGCAAAAGTTGAGCACAAAAAAAAGCTTCCTTTCCCATCTTACTTTTTTTCTTTCTGTACATTTTTTTGCTCACCCCCATTCATATAGTGTTTTATTACATTTTCATTTACTAGGATTGATGAAAACTCATGTTTTGGCAGTGTTTTCAACATGTGTTTAACTTCAATGCGAAAAAGATTAGTGACAAGATTAAAATATAATCTAATAGCGGCACGCTTGTTTAATTGCTTGATGAAAATTGCAAACTAATCAGACAACACAAGAGTTTAAAAATATGTCACAAAAATTGCAAACTAATTTTTCAATTTTATCATTTCATCGTATGCTGGTACGATACGACTTCTCACCAATTTTTTTTACGTTATCTTAAATGACAATTAAGCTTTTAAGATAGTACTCGAAATGTCCACATTATAGGATTCTGTTATCAAGCCTAAAGACTGCAGCTGTTTCGAATGTACATTTCATTGCAGGTACTATTTTAATCACTCAACTATTCGATTCAAATCATTCCAATTTAAATTTTTTAATTAAAATGTGCTTTATTATAAGTTCCAGTGATTTGCGTATTCAATTTTCTATGGTAGTTGTATTTGTGCTGATAAAAACAATATTTATTCCATTAAAGTCATCGAGATCATTAGACCATCCATTAGCTGTTGACTATGTACTACTCTCAAGAGACATTTCGTGACAAGAGACAAATTTTCCTCGGTCTCCTATTGATTTCGAACTGGAAGGGTCAAATTTCGGACAACACAATCACTCTTACATTCATTAATAATAAAGTTCTAGACCAAACATTGAGGTCTCCAAGTGGAGTACTTGTCGACATCTGCCCTCTTTGAAAAGCCATATCGAATGTGCAGAAAACAAATCTCTATAGCTATCGAGATAAGTGAGCGCAAAATCAATACCCTAATGACGACATTGTACTCTCATTGCAAATTTAAATTTCTCGCATAGTCTCGTAAAAAAAAAATTACTAATACTGCTACGTGTTCCACACTATGTCATCCAAGAGATTGAATTTTATTTTAAAGCGGGTCGTCATAATTTATGACACATTTTGTGCTGTTTCGGGTCCCATATCTGGATTGTTTTACATTTATTTTTAAAACCAAAATCAAAATTGGAATTGGAAATTTCTCATAAACACAGAACGATAAAGGGGGATGGAAAATACATGAATTTTTGTTTACATTTTAAAAGGCATCAAGCTTTTGTTTTTGTGCTCGATTTCCTTCAATATCCCATTTTCCGAAACAGACAGATATTGGAACGCATCAAATTTTTAATAAAACTTGCACACCCCCCAAATTGGAAACGAAATTGCTATGGGGTTTTATTGCAGGCTGATATTGGGATTCAAGTATTGCGTTTAGGTCAATGGATTCATCATTATACGCAGTTGGAAATGTGACTTCTCGGTAATGTTCACCTTAGAGGTCATATTTAACGTGTAAAAGGAACATATTGTACATATCGGTTGTGGGCTATTAGAATTGTTATTGGGTTTGTGATTTAGCATTAAGGCAATAAAATTGGTCTGCTACACCTTTTCAGTCTTGATTAAAATGAATGTTCTATTAATACATATCCTTTAATTTTATACTCTAAAAGTGTTGTTAGATGCAGCTTGAACGCGAAGCCAAACTATAAACTATGCGAAAATAATCGGAATTTACATATAAATATGCATGCTTAAAGATAATGTATAAATTTAAAATTTAAAAAAAAGCCAAATATGCCAAAGGGCAAACGGAAAATATTTTCTAATTACATCGTTGGAGCTGACATTTGCAAATATTTGAAAATCGGTACGATTAAGACATAAATGCATTATTAGCTACACTATAGCAATTAAAAGGTACTTACCGATGAAAAGTAAACACCCATAAATTACTTGCTGTGCAAATTATTCCAAAAATAACTGATCAACGAAAAGGAGGATCAGCAAAACCAACCCTCGAGCAATTTTGACATTAATGTGACGATCGATAATCGTAAATTAGTACAAGGCACAGCTTCAAAGCAATTTTCCCACCTTGATCTGATTTCATCTGTAAACATCAAAGAACCCCTTTTCCCCAACAATTGAGCCACTCTTTGAAATTGAATTTCTATAGCTTGATCGTTATCATAATAGTTTTACCTATGTGCCTATATATATCCATAAAAATTGTACTCGAAGCGAACCAAAAAATATGTACACTGTATTTCTTCGATGGAGAGCCGTGGCTCTTATCCAAATCACCGCTGTCGCCCGCAACTACAATCGGATGTAGAAACGAATGCAAGAATGCAGTGTTCCTGCTATTTACAATATTTTAGCAAAACTTGTCTTTTAAATTGATTGAATAATAGCTCGAATTGCATCTGTTATTTCAGGGCGGCTACAATTCGAGGGCAACTCTTAATCGAAGTAATACAGCATGTGTATACTATTATTATAAATTTAATTTGGAAACAACTAACAAACACCCGGACTTACTAACTTAGTAGATTGGGTACATCGCCTCTACCTGATATTTTATAAGAATTCTTAATTATGGAAATCGTATTCAGCATCTTTCTATTCTTAGCCCAGTGGGCTGCTACGTGCATTATAATTTATAATACTTTTTATTATGCAAGTCAACAAGAAAAATAATTCTTTGCTTAGCTTCATGCACCACTAAAGCAGTGGCAATTAAAAGAAGGTCCTGATTGGAAATTTAGTCGACCAGGGTTTACGTCGACCTGAACTTTTGGTGAGAATCTTGCCGACCAGTATTCTTGTAGCCTGGAATCTAATCGACTCAACCCGGATTCCAGTCGACCAGCACTCTTGGCTCAGGCTCAGGCTTCTAACAGAAGTGTTAATGCAGGAGAGAAAGTCCCCTGCAACTCAGTTTGCGCTCGCCACACAATAACTGAGACACACAAACCGAAATGTAGTAAAATAAATCAAATTTTAAAAAGATTTATCAACCAAAAGAAAAGAACTGAAACCAAAAATATATTCATTTTTTTTAAATAATAATATTTGGAACTTTTCTTATATGCCAGGCGAGAGGGAACTCACAATCATGACAGAAGGACTCATTTGATAAAACTTACTGTTTGCAATATCCCCCTATAAACCAACTTTACACTAGTAGCCCTACATACAAACACTAGTTTCTTGGAGCATTTATCAAACAAGTAGTGTGTTTTGTCAGACATGTTAAAAAGCTAGAAATCTAATATTGGATCTTCCACCTGATCAAATATAGCAGTCTGTTTATCAATTTTTATTTCATGCTCTTAAACAATTTGAGTGGGAAAGAAAACAAAAAGGAAGCTGAAGTTGTAGATAGTGTAGCGTGAAATTGTCAACATCCTCATTAGTAGGCTGTAGATGTTTGCACAAGTCCACGGAAATGACATTGAACACTCAGAAACCTGACTTCCTCTCTTGATACCAGTAACAAATGGAAAGCGAAACAGAATTTGTGGCAGAATAAATTACTATTCGATACGTGGTTTGCATCCACAGATTGAGCCAAGTGGTCACGAGGTATTTCCATACGGAATATAAATGATTCGAGAATGATAATGTTGGTGATGCATGAGTAACGGAAAAAAAGTCTATTTTTTTTTATAATTTTAGAAAAATCCTCATCAAATGGACTACAAATGTCAACTTAAGCCTGAATTAATTAAAAAGAAAAGTGTGATGAATTGCCGCGAACTAAGGACCCATTAAATTGAAACAAGTCAAAAAAGTTTAATTAAGTCATAGTGCAATTTGAATAGGCGACATGTGCCATTTCAAATGAGATGTGCATTAGTAGCTGAAAATGTCTTTCCTAATATTCTATGCCGCCTGTAAGGCATAAAAAGATCACTAAAGTATGGTTGGGGGCAATAAAAAGATTAGCCAAATAAGATTGTATCCAAATTAGGATAATCATTGCATCTTTATCCACATCTAATACGACAGCTGACACATCAAATAACGAATACGATGACATTCCATCAAATTTCATCTCAGTCAAGAGTGAAGATCTCATTTATTTACAAAATATTCCCCATCTAACAGTAAAGATGGGGCGGGGTGTGCTACTCGTCCCTAATCGTCAACCGAGGTATCATCGACTTAGTTTCTACCTAACCTAATTATTTTCCTAACTAGGGGGGTTAGTATCTCCCCAACCCCAGAGAGCCTAACCCTTCCTGCTCCTAATTCGTAAATTTAATTTGTAAAATGCATCGTCGACAAAACGTCCAAAGCTAGGAAGACCTGATGTCCCAGTTTTGGATGCTTTGTCCCAGTGTTCCAAAAAACTTTCTCAGCACACAAAAATGTCCCAGTTTTTTAAAATCGATCAATTGCTCCTAATAAGAGTACACTCAACCCTTGCTTTACGGCCTAGATAGGTTCCCGAAAAGTTGGCTGTAAAGCAAAATGCTGTATAACGAATCAGGGGCAATTCCCCCCCAATTGGTTATGGAATTTCCCGATTTTTGGCCATATATCGAAAATAATAGGCCGTAAATCCAAATTTTGCCATAATGGCACAAGGCCGTTATAGCGAATTGCCGTATAAAGAGCGGCCGTATAACGAAGGTTGAGTGTAGTTTAATTTGTTTAATCTGTGTCGAGATTATACAAGTAAACAAACTTTCTCTGAAAAGTCCACGAATTCTTGATTATTAAGATGGAGTTAAAATACTCACACCAAAGAGTACTGGTTCACACTTTAACCTAACCACCATACATGCTCTCGTTGAGCACAGAATGCCAATTCAACGCGGTATCTTCTACAACGTGGGTCTAAATTGGCCAAAACGACTGAAATCAATATATAAATTGACCAAAACAACTCAATTTAATAATATATAAATGACTGGATAAATGTCTAAATTTATCAAATTTAAATTGACCAAACTGATCGAATTCAGTATCTAAAATTGTGTAGCGAATTTAAATTTTGTCAATAGAACATTGGCAGTTCCGGTTTTGGCAATCGAAAAAAAAGCGTGCGAAGGGATTGTTTCCGGTTCTGCCATTTGCTGTATTATGGCTAATTTTTTGGCCAACCAGCCCAACCAGGTAATCATATAATAAAGTTTTCAGTGCAATTACCAGGCTATAAATCACGCCTGTTATTCATTAACAGTTTCTAAAAAATTCCCTTTAGTAGAAAAGCAAGCTTTAATACACACAAGGTGGTGGTGGAGTTTCTAAAAATAAAGTTCAAGAAACTTAGCAAGTTTGTGTTAATGCCACACTCAATTCGAACTCTTCTTTGAATCAACTTCTTGAAGATAAGTCACATGTACACACATACATTTTCCTTACCTCACAGCAGTCGTAGAAATTGAAGCCGTGTCGGAAACGTTCACGACTATAAGCTTGTGTAAGAATTCTTGAGTTCACTCCCCGCACGTTTTCAATTTCCACGTGCAAAATCTTGGATTTACCTATGAGGTGGAGTACCTACATAAAAAAAAAATTGATGAGAAAGAGTTGCTTTTAAAGAAAGAAAACCCGGAAAAAAATTATGACAGATCATTTTTGCTGTATATCTCAATGTTGATGATTAAGATTAATGATCGGCCGGAATCTCGTAAATCGTGACGAATTTGATTGCAAAAGCCGAGCGCTAAATTTAGCTCGGAAAAGGAAGTGCAGGTATATTAAGTTTTTCTTGGTTGAGGCAATATTACATGGGTGAGTGCGTCATAGAGCGTCGCATAAGGACTTAAAAACTCATTGATAAATGAAAGTAATATAATGCTGCTGACCAAACGTGTTTTCAAGTTATTTTTCTTCTTTTATTTCACTCAAGTGGTTTCGGCTCAAAGCACCGAAGTGGGAGAAATCAGTGTCACTACGTCAACCGATCGAGTGGATTTTGTTTGAGTTTGTGTCAAATGCAATCCCATTAACTGCAAGTCCAGTTTTTGACATCTAATTGAAAGTTTTATTATGGACCTTGTTTAATATCAGACTGCGTTATAAACACTATTGATTTCCCGCCTGCTTCATTGTAAATTGCCAAATCCATTAGTGTACAACTTTGTTTTGTTGCTTGAAAAATCTCATTATTAATGCGGCTTTATTGAAAACGCGTTTACTCCAAAAGGGATTGCGATCATTCGACCCAACATTATTTCCAAATAAACTCACTAAATTAAGAATTTGTTTATTGACGTTTTGCTATGTTTGCTACGAAACAAGAGGAAAACAAGTGCATATGGTATTACCCTGCTTTAAGCACCAGTTTTTACCCTTTTTACTCATAAAGTCGTTTAAGCTTGTTTACATTTTTTAAACCAGTCCAAATGTCAAATTTAACATGTAAAATCTTACATTTAGACTGGTTTAAAAAATTTAAACAAGTTTAAATGACTTCATGAATGCACCTAGTGTTTTTACCATTTTTCCGACAGTTTTTACCTAAAATTTCCAAAAGTTGGTAGTTTCAATTGCAGCTTAAAGCGGGGTAATATTGTAAGTAAAAATAGTTTTTTAGTATTTAATGCGTACGATTCCATTCTATATCTAACCACAATAGCCTATTAGAACACAATGCACGGGTTGACTTACCAGTTAAAAGATAAGACTTTGCAAGTGGCAGTTGACAGCAAATTTTTTTCTTCTTCCTTCCATTAACAGGGACGCAAAAGAAATTAAAATAATTCGATTTTTTTCTTTTTAGACTGAATCTATAAATAAAAAAATTAATGAATTTTGTAAAAGAAAGAAAGAATAACAATAAAAAGCCACAAAATGCAATTTCGTCTCAAGCAGAAACCACATTCCAACCCGAGAGGGGTTTTGTGGCCTAAATGTTAACGGTCATCATTTAGTAATGCAACAAAGATGAATAATGCACAAGAACAATTTACTGCATATAACCCCTCCCTAGTTACATCATAGAATGGACGCACGAATTGGCAGCCATCAGTGCACAAAGAACAAATGACACTAATTGGCTACTGTTTGCTGGGCAAGTCATTAAACACACACATTAAAAGCAAAGCTCGCGTGTTAATGACTGAACAAGAAAAGGACGTGTAAATGTGCTCAAGATGCTGCGTCAAACCAGATATTTCAGCTATTAGGCCGTGCACCTGCAGACATGAGACTTTTTCACTAAAAATTCAACACCCTAATGGGGTTATAACATTTTTTTTATAAAAAAAATGCTACGTTCAGCTTTCATTTTACCGTCATGGCGTCAGTAATGGTGGTTGGGAACTGTCATGTGCGAAGCTTGATCACGACAGCTTTACGAGCCACTGAACAAAAGCAGACACGTGTTAATAAACGCTCAAGAACAGCTTGGTAACGGACAAAGCTTTATGCCCTTTATGTTTCATTAGCAAGTCGTAATTAAATTTAAACCAGATACACCTGAAAAGAGAGAAAATAAAGCAAAATGTTGTAAACTTACCGTGGTAATATAAAGTTTGAATTGAGTTTGATGTTTATCTTTGTCGTTCAGTTACAAGTGTCGTCAAAATACAATTTCATCGCGTGCCTTCGTGCCAAGTATTAATTTTCTAAGTAATAATTTGCTCGTTGAATTGCCTTTCGCATTCTATAAGCTTATAAGACAAAGAGGAAGCGGGAACCGGAAGCTGATGGGAAAATGTACTTCTGAAAATCGCCACTAAAGGGCAATGGTTTCAGCAGCGCAGCACCTAAAGTTGCAATAATACTCGGTTTTAATGCGCATTTACTGCATTCGCTTGTAATTGTGCTGACGAAAAGCGATGAGCTTAATTTAAGAGCTCGATATGTTGTATGTGGTGCGCCAATTTGATAAATACAATTATCGCACCACATGTAAATAAAAGTGCAAATAAAAGAGAAAACAATTGTAGACACAAAATTAAATTACTCGTGCAAACTCGACAAGAAAATAGAAATTAAATTAACACCATATTATTATTTACTTTAATAGAATATTCATTTAAAGTGTTTCGCTTAAAATGTAATGTCTGGTGATTTTCATTTTGTTTCAGTATTTGTCCAATTCGAATTTCTCATTAACCAACATCCTGGATTGCTATCGACAGTCGTGATGGCCGTGCACACACCAGCGCTGACAAGAAATGCAGTTTGTATTTCTGACGTAAAGAGTAAGTTTTCATTTCGGCTGGCAGACTCACGGGAAACGGCCCTTACAACTGAGCACAACTGCGTCATCCAATCAAACACGCAGGTAACAGCCAAGAAGCTTTCATTATATCATGAGAGCGAGTGCGCACACATAGAATACTTGTACAGTGCACGCGCAGCGCAGATAAGCAGACAGCAAGTCGTTCTGCCAACTTAACCTATCCATCAACTCTTAATCCTATATTTATTCAGATGGACTCAGGCCAATTGTGCAGCGACCCATCGTGAAACATTCCATGATTTATAACGCAACAGCTAGCGATGACGACGACGCTCCGTCCGCCATTTGGTACAACCACACGTCCTGGAACGAGAGCGCCGGTTGGATTTGCCCCCCCAACTGGACTTCCATCAACCAAAATTCCAGATGGATGTGCGCCATCGAACAGGTCACGGGGAACAGTAGTCGGACGGAACCATCGGACGATGAAGCGCACGCGGCACCGTTCGCCATGTGGCTCACGGTGGTCATTGCGGTTCTTCTGACCGCATGTGCCACGCTGACCGTCAGTGGCAATGTTCTCGTGTTGTTGGCTTTCATGGTGGAACGGGCGATTCGTCAGCCCAGCAATTACTTCATCGCTTCACTGGCTGCTTCCGATCTGTTCATAGGACTTCTCTCGCTGCCGTTTTACGCCGTGTACGTGCTTCGAGGCTCGTGGGAATTGGGGGCGTTTTTGTGTGACTTGTGGCTCGCCGTGGACCACACCGTGTGCCTCGTTTCTATCTACACAGTTCTGCTCATCACAATCGATCGTTACTGTTCGGTGCGCATTGCAGCCAAATATCGCAGTTGGAGAACAAAAAACAAAGTGCTGGCAATGGTTGTTGTAACGTGGATCATTCCAGCACTTATTTTCTTCATCAGTATTATGGGTTGGGAACATTTCGTCGGTTATAGAGATCTACTTCCCGGTGAATGTGCCGTTCAATTTATGAAAGATCCCATCTTCAACACGTCGCTCGTCATATGTTATTTCTGGCTCACTCTCATCGTCTTGTTTGTGTTGTACAGCGGCATCTATCAAACGGCAAGTGCCATGCAGAAGAAATCGGAAGCGAGGCATCGCAAGATGCAAAGCCTTGTCTCCGTACACGGCAGCGGAGGCGGAACCACCACGTCTGTGGTGAAAACGGGCGCTATGAGTTTGTCGAAAACTCAGAGCACATTACTCAGTCAAGATAAACCCGCGGGAAAGATTGCCGAGGACGAGAAAAACGCGAGCCGAAAGGCAACGGAAACGACCAGTTTCGGCGGCGCTGGCAATAATAAAGATGGCGAAGACGCACCGGAAGTGGCGGAAAACGAACACTCGAGTAGTCCGGTGTTCGACTCGGACGAAGACTGTCCTCCAAACACACCACACCCGACGAAAAGGAAAACGAAAAAAAACGTCAACAACGCGACAGCTTCAGCTTTATTTCCAGCAGCTACGGGATTACCCGGCATGGCCATATCGTTCGCTCCGACTCCGACCTCTCCTCTTCCAGCTGTAAGTGGACAAAGCGGGAAGAAAAAATCCGCCCGTCAACAAGCGATGTCCAAGACACAGCCGCCCACGAGTTTGGCTGTAAATCCTATTACCGTCTCTCAAGACATATCGCAATCTGATGGCAGCCGAGATGTGGACGTGCAGGAAATGGATCAGATGACCAGTGCGGTAGCTGGAGCTGCAGCCGCGATGACATCATCGGCTGTCAACGTGGCGGTACAAGTCGATAGCAGCGGAGATGGTAAAGTAACGACTCGGATAGCAACGGCTGGCGAATCGAAACCAATTCTGACGCAGCAAGAAGAGGACGCAGATGGCAGTGGAGATGGCGGAGGCCGAATGCGAAACAAGGCGACGCAGTTCTCCCGTCGGGAACTCGTTAATTCTATTGGCAAACGAATTAAGGACAAAAGAAGGCGAGACCATGACCGACAAAAATCCAAATCGGAGAACCGCGCACGCAAGGCACTCCGCACGATATCATTTATTTTAGGTGCGTTCGTACTGTGTTGGACTCCGTATCATATCGTCGTCCTTGTCGAGGGCTTCTGTAAAAACCCAGCTGGCTGTACTAACCATCATCTATTCTATTTCACTTACTTCCTTTGCTATGCCAACAGCCCCATGAACCCGTTGTGTTACGCGCTGGCTAATCAGCAGTTCAAAAAAACGTTTGGTCGCATCCTAAAGGGAGATCTACACAAAACGTGACGTGAATTATTCGTAAGATTAAATAAAATACGTTATTATTATGTCACCATCAGATTACTAGATAATGATAATGCTCTTAGAAGTTGAAAGTGTCGTGTAATTTGCGTTTAGAGTTGGACAGAATAGAAAATTTATTTAAATTATTTCGATGAGAATAATTTACGCTCAAGGTAAATACAGGAAAACAAACGATATTCCGTTTTCAACTTGATTTACTACTTGGGGGCTTGCGGTATTAATAAGATGTTACTTCCATTCGGTCAGAAAACATGTGTTGCCTGAGCAAGGGCTGCCTTAAATCCCAATAAATAATCAATAGCTACAATATTTGAAATTAGTTAGAAATCGCTTGATGTTACTTCAATAAACAAAACCTCTATTTGATTGATTGATTGATTGATTAATTGATTCGTTGGTTATTAAATCAGAATTAGATTCTTCGAGGTTAAATCAATAATGTCGTCGATAAAGTTGTGTTGTTGTTAGCTATTAGCGAGTCCGTCCGCCAATCGCTACCCTACAAGTATTTTTGAATGATGACGATCAATAAAAACTTTTGACTCCGTACGGTATTTAATTATGCACTCTACTCTGTTAAGTACGCGTATTTAACTAAGGAAGGAAATAAAAAAAACATGCTCAATGTTGATGATGGCGACACTTTTTATTTGGTGTTATTTTAATGAGTCGCCTTTTTCTCTTCAGGCTGATTTATTTTTCTCCCGCACCAATAATCAATTTCCTTCAGCAGACATTTATAGGGCACATATTAAACCCATAAATTTTCTTTCCACAGTTGATATTTTTGATCAGCTGTTGTGTTCTGGCCAGTTCGTGTGGTCAGTTGAGTTACATAATGATTAATTTGCCTGATATTAAATTTGCTCGAAATTTCAATCTCGACGTACTCACTCAGGTCCTCTTATGAAAAGTAACTTTTGTTCGATTCTCTTTCTCGAGCTCGGAGAAAAGAAAAGTCCAGATCAATACCTGATCTGTCATTCAGTGTACCTTGACTTTTCCAATTGCTAATGCTATGATCTGTGGTGGACTTTATCCATTTGTCAATTCACTTTGGGGATGGATCTTTGGCCGGTCCACTTCTTCTATTCTCCCCATCGTGCTTTTGTGCTGTCAACGTGGTTTTCACATTGATAGTTTCAAAAAAATGTAGTGAAAAATTGGAGGAAGAGAGAAAAATGGGGAGAGAGAGAAAAAAAAAAAGAAAAGAAACTTTGTTGAAGGACATTCAATTTCTCGGCATTCAAAAAGTGTTGAATCGAATTTTGTACGTTATAAAGTCGCAAATAATTGCATGAAGTATAGAAAAAGTTATTGCCTTGTTATTTTCAAAGAAAAATAGTAATACAAAATAAATAACTAAGAAAAGTAGTATGGATTAATTTTCTTGTGTATTACATAAGAAAACCATTGAGAATTGAGGGATGAAGTAGCATTCCTCTAATCATTTTCTTCCAGAAATTAAATGAATAAATTCATGGACATGTATTAAACCACTAGAGTATCACACCAAATATTTGATTTTTTTCTTCTTCTGCAATCTTGGACTGCAAGGTACACTCTAAAAAAGGTGTTATTAGGTGGAAAGTTGTCTCAGGGTACCCACTTTAAGTTATAGACGTGTAAGGGTGTGTCTATTCTTTTTTTCTTTTTTCTTTTTTTACACCTGTGCCTTGTGTAAAGCGGCACTTTAACGTGCACATTTGCACTTAAAATTGCATTTGTGCAGTTCAAAAGTGTACTGCTGCATCTAAAATGTAAATGTGTGCATCTAAAATGTAAATGTGTACATCCAAAATGTAAATGTGTGCATCTAAAATGTAAGTGTTTTGCGTGCGCATCCTGGGACATTGTTTTACACAGAAATACACCTTTTAATTGTGTTTTAGAGTGTATGACATTGCATTTATTTTAAAACAAAATTATTTAAGGATAAAATATTAACAATAAATTGTACAAAATAATAATTATAGCAAAATATCATTTTGGTTTGAAGATATTACGTTTTCTTTCAAGGTATAAGTTTTAACTTCATTTATATTTGTGTTAACGTTTGTAGATTAGCTGTAAAATGCAAAATTAGATCAATGTGTACACAATACACTTTTGATGGATTGTTAATTATTTTTGGTAATAGTTTTATGTACGAATGCAGTTCTACAAAAGAACGGAATGTAATGGACTATTCGTTTATTAGAAATAAGATGTTATGGTTATGTGCCAAGAATGTAGCATTCTTTGATAAATATACAAAAGAGTAACTCAAAGTGCAGATGTCCTAAAGAAAGAAAAGAGAAACCACATAAATTAACTGCACGAAATAGCAGTTCCAAACATTCCATGTTTTATAGTATTTGCTTGTAGCCATTCGTCTCTGACTGATGAGCTCGTTGTCTTCCTCGAACACTTTCTACTGCCTGCATTCCTGAGGTTCCAAACGTACTCGTTTACTTGTAATGTGTTGCTTTTAAAAATATTGGAGCTGAAGGTTTATAGTTAATTGATTTCAATCGTAGACTAGATCTACAAATAGTAATAAGTAGTGGCTCGTGTTGTGTGTAAACACCGTGTAGATACGACTACACGACTAAAACAAAAATAGGGGTTATACGCTTCAAATATAGGGCAATTTCAACATCGAATTGTGAACAAAATAAAAGAAAATTGATATTAAATGTACAAATTTTAATGCTTAAACTTGTTGCAAAATAAAGGCTTGTATTGAATATTTTTATTTGCGTACGCATCACAGCATTGATTTCTTTACCAGACAATACACACGATTTCGTTTAATTAATCCTCAACTATTTAACGGAATAAACAACCAAAAAGGTTTAAGTTTTACAAACAAAAGGGCATTAGAAGTTTTTCTTTCCGAATAATAAGTTCATTGTGTTCTCGCTTAATTCTGCATCAAAGAAATGTGGCAAATCCCATGTGTTATCTGCGATAGCACACTGAGACGAATTGTCAGTTCGAGACTCCCACTCACTCTTCTTTTACTCAGTCAGCTGGAATTTCTGATCATATGCATGAAACCGAATTTTTTCCTCACTCTTCAGATGAGCAATCACAATCTAATCCTAAGAAGAAGAGAATGCCACCATTTCCAATCGGTGAAGAGCAAATATCCACGCCCATGGGTGCGTGCCAAGTGTAATTACTTTTTTCTCTCCTGTGCAAATGATTGAGACTAACAAGTCAGAGATTAACACCGACACAACGAAGACTTCTTGTTTTATTATGCAGTCAAAAAAGAAAGTCTGATTGATAATTTGAATATTGTATTTAAATATTCATGAAAATGTTGCCGTATCCAAGATCCAAAATACGACTTTTTAACTCGAATCAATAATAATTTATGGCATTTGTTTTTAAAATCATTTCTCACTTAATTCTTCATTCAGAATGTTAATTTGCCATTCAATAACTACCTTGGTTAACCCTCCGAGATTATAGTCTAATTGATGTCAAATAAAAGAATGCGCATAACAACCACGTCGGTTTAAACGTGACTTGGAACGTGCAATTATGTATGATTGATTTCATTACCCATTAATTTTCAAATAACAAAATAAATGTATAATTTAGAGCGAGAACTTAGGTCAGAAAGTAGAATACAGTATAGATCGAGTTTTAGTAAATAATCAGGTGGAAAAAAAATTTTTTTCTTACGTTTTCGGTTCTGGCCCTTTGATCTTGACATTGTAGCTGTAATAAAGTTTTGGCTATCTCCATCTTGATTCCTCTATAATCCTGAAATAGCATAATCAAATTGAATGTTCAGTTTTCAGAACCCATTAAACAAATAGAAAGCCGGAATTGTACAAAATTTAATTAAAATTAATCCTAAGACATCTACGCACCCTAAGGTATAATTTTGAACCAATAATATTGGCCGTTAAAAAAAAGTCGTAGTTATTTACTTGCTTCTGAAGAATTAGTTCCACTGATGAAGCCCAGATGTTGCCAATTGATTAACAAGACGGATAATTAAATCGGATTTGGTGCGACCATTAAGTTAGTAGTCAATAGAAACAATGATACTATTAAAGAACATAAAAGAAACATCGACTTCTTTCTTACAGCCTGAAGAAAACCGCGTCGCCATCAGTGAAACAAACCTTTCTCACAAATAGCTGCCCCTGATCGCCGTACTCCGCTGATTAGCATTGCTGACACGCAAAACTTTCAATTCATCTCAGAGTTAGTTGTCAGTGATTTTACTTCACTTAAAAAAAGAAATTTATATTCAACTTCTGACGAATCAAAAACCCGAATTGTGCGGTTGATTTGATTGGTTTATTTAATAAAATGAAAACTTTTCTTTCCAATTTGGCGAACTGGTTGCGTGTCATGATAAGGGCTTAGAAAGCAAAAGAGTTAAAATTCATCAGGCAATTTGATTTCAAATTGGGAAAAAAATATATATAAATAAATATCTCTCTTTTATCCCCCACATAAATGTCTCAATTTAAAGAATTGAAGAAAAAAAAAAAATCCAATATCGGGTTTTGGTCGAGAAAACTTTTTTAGGACTTAAAAAGTCTAGAAATTGAATTTCAAAAATTATAAATCCCACCATTCCAACTTATTAAGTACTGAACTTGAGGGATTAATGAACTTATACAGTCAGGGCAAAAAGTAAGTTAACACAGACATCATGTTGAATCCCATCATTGTATCTCAGGGAAAAATGGCTG
>JAQIXU010000323.1:0-40673 GCA_034701245.1 Strigamia transsilvanica | reverse complement strand
ATTTTAGACCAAAAATCAACATTTTAGACCAAAAATCAACATTTTAGACCAAAAATCAACATTTTAGACCAAAAATCCATATTTTAGACCAATATAGCATCGCAATGACGATTTTCGGCCCCTAAAAAGTATACTTTTAGGCTAAAAACGTCGATTTTCTGACTAAAATGTATATTTTTTTTTAAATCAAAAGATCAATTTATGACCTAAAACCATCGATTTTTCATAACGTCGCAATGACGAACTTGCATCACCCCCAGTACCCTTTTCTTCATACCACCTACTGATTTTACTCCGAGGTTATTAACCCCAAAAAAAGCAGAGATAAAATTATCTCTTATATTTGATTTGTACCAGTTTGCGTACCTCCTTCAAAGGATAAATGAGTCGAGTTGTTATTTGCTCTTTTTTTTCTTAATGGCTGGCATGATGCCTGTTGGTGATGCCACTCCCGTTCTATCAGATAGCGAAGTAAAGATGCCTTTTAGTAGAGAAGGGGAAGGTTGAACAAGGAGAGCGATTGAGGTCTTTCTAGTCCAGCAAATGATTCCGCCCCTGATTAGGGTTAGGCGCCCTTTAACTCCCACACCTGTAGACCCGAACCAATGGCGCGTTGTCGTCCTCAGGGGTTTCGTTTCATTTGAATACGACCCCATGACCCGAGTTTTACGAACCGCACCCTTAGCACTTGCACCCTCGAGGTTCCCGCGCGAACCCTCCACCCAGACCACTGACACACCCACAGTTTGACGTGCAATGATCAAAATGCACAAGTGGAGTCATAGGTCAGAAGTTGGGAGTAAAGTTGGTTTTTGAGTTTGGTCGGAGGAGGAGGATGGTTGCGGACCCCGAACGGCGAATTATGCTAATTGGTCATTTACATCAATTTGTTTCGACCTTTATTTTGGTGAGCATTCGCTGGTATGAGTTGAATTTTGATCGAGGACAGCTGTGGCTAGTTGAGCGTAAATGTAGAATGAGCATTGACGGATGTTTTAGACGTGAGGTTAATTAATTAATTGTGAAATGAGTTTTGTGTGTGGGAATGGAAGTTTTGGGAATTAGGTAGATGTGGAAATGGGTGGTTTTTGGTTAAAGTTTGATCGTTTTGTGGTGGTAATTGGAAAATTTCATGAAAAAGTGGAAAATTTCGTGGGTAAATTGTGGAATTTACTGAAAACTTGGAAACTTTATGAAAATTTGCAAAATTTCATGAAAAATTGCAAAATTTTATGAATAAAGTGCAAAATTTTATGAATAAAGTGCAAAAATGCATGAAAAATTGCAAAATAGCATGCAAAATTGCAAAATCGCATGAAAAATTGCAAAAATTTCATGAAAAATTGCAAAAATTTCATGAAAAATTGCAAAATTTCATGAATAATGTGCAAAATTTCATGAAAAATTGCAAAATTGCATGAAAAATTTCATGAAAAAATGCAAAATTTTATGAAAAACTGCAAAATTTTATTAAAAAGTGCAAAATTCAAGAAAAATTGCAAAAATTTCATGAAAAACTGCAAAATTTCATGAACAATTCCAAAATTCCACGAAAAATTCCAAAATTTCTATGCTTATACATTCATCATAATTGAATTCTTCGATTTTCAATAAATTCCTTCAATATTTCCACTAAAAACATTACATTTCTGAAGGACTTTTTCATACCCTAAAAATCTTTTCTGGCAATTTTTCGCCCATTTCCCGTCAAACCAATGCGACAACACAGCTCCCCGAGCCCAGCTCTGACCTTGAGTCAAACGTCGCTTGACAGGTGAAGTTTGTTAAGGGACCATCCAAAACTCTGGTCACCGGCCCATCCCTTCCAATTACACTGGCAGACCACCTGGGACCTGGATGGCCTTCCATGACCTTTTTTTTCCCTCTCTCCTTCGCCTTTATTTATTCATTTTTAAATTTCATTTCTCAACATTTCCTCTCAAATTCATATATAACTTACAACACACACAAACATTATCAACTATAAACTATAATTAAAATTCCCAACAGACTATTTCAAGCGTTAATTATTTAATGCAATAAACAAAATCAAAAAAAAAAAAATTAAAAAAATTCACATCATAATTTTTCAACTCGTTTTGATTAATCATTTTTACGTCTGTTTTTCCAGCACTTCAACCCCTTTGAGTACGTGAGTTCTATCGCCTCGCAATGATGGCCCTCGGTGTCACGTTCGAGTCCACCTCAGGGCGTTGGCCGGCCCTGCCCTAATCTAGTGCATGACGAACGCTTTAAATTGACCTTTGACTCGCCGGACAATGACCTCAATCTACCCCCATAAGCATTTCTATTATCATCGATGACATTATTATTCACGAAAAAATCAAAATACAAAAATTCAATTTTTTTTTTAGAATTTATGATCAAAAAATTGGTTTTTGAAAATAGAAAAAAAAAAATGGCGTGCGAGAGAAACGCGTTCCATTTAAGGGTGGAAAACAATAGAAATTTTTTTTTTTTTTTTTTTTAATGGAGCATGCATTTTCTTTCGGCGTTCGATCAACTCCAGGCGTCTGTCGGTGGTTGCATTCCAACGCGTGCATATTTTTAATATGCACACAAGTGTGTGTGTCTCGCAAATCCAAACCCGCCCAAGATATTGATTTTTTTTCTGCGAAAGCAAGGCGATCCTCCACGCTCTCTCGCTTCCCTTTTACTCTTTTACACATGTGTGCATCGCATTCTATTATTATTTTTTTAAATACAAAACAACCAATTTTTATTTCCACCGGTTATTTACATAATAAAACCGAAAAAACCGCCATTTATTTATACTAATTTACAATTTACAAACAAAGAAATTTATTTAAAATTACCTGTTTAATTTCAAAAATACGGTAATAAAAATAGCGTAATAAAAAGAAACGTAAAAAATTAAATTAAAATGTCGTGTAGTGCAGGGAAGCATCACTCGGGTTGTTTTCATCTTAATTGGTGCGCATTCAACTAACGTTTGGCGTTCTGTTGTCGCTTTATGCGGCGTTTTCTTTCTACTTTTTATTCCCCCAACCCTCAACACTATCCCCTTTTTAACAAGCCTCAAATCTGATCGTTCGAACCCCATTCGAACGACGTATCTAGGTCTTTTATGATAGCCGTAAATTCCCCTCACGTAGAGTAAAAATGTCAACTGCCACCTCCCCTCGCTCACTCACTATTGCGTCTCCAAGGGCAACCGAATAAGGGGAAATAAAGTCTCCGAAAGGAAACTGCGCCAGCTTGAAAAAAGAATCAACCTACAGCAAGGAAAAGGCGGGTTACTTCCGGTCAAGGAAAAAATATTGAAAAACTTTTAATTTTTTTTTCCCGTGCGCATGCGTTAGCACTAGATCAGAGGTTACCAATCTTTTTAAGATGGTGTAGGTGTTAGTGTAGAATATGGTGACGTACCAGTTGGTCAAACACCCAAGAATTTAAAAAAAATTAAAAATCTCCACAAATTCCAGTCAAAAATCACTAAATCACAAAATCCAACACCAAAAATCCATAAAAATTCAACATTTTCCCCAAAAATATCAAAAATTTCCACAAATAAAACCAAAATTCCATTCAAAAAATGAAAAAATTTCCCCTGAAAAATTAAAAACTTTAGTGAAATATCAAAATTTCCTTCAAAAATCACAAAATCCAAAAATCCAAAAAACAGTCAAAATCTCCTCAAAAAAAAATCAAATTCTTCCACAAAACATCAAAAATCCCACTTATCGCGTACCGGTACGCGTCCCACACTTTGCTAACGTCTTCCCTCGATTCAATCCGCGCCATTTCGCCCCGACTTGTTAATTGAACAGACGCTCGCGCCTCTGTTGTTGTGCTCAGGTGCGAATTGCGCCGCTTGCCGGGGCTCTCAACCCCTTGATCGGTCGTAAAAAAAACGGCACCAGCACCGCAGGCCGGAATTCCCATAAACGCCTGCGATTTGTTGCTCGGAACGCGTCTTTTTTCTTCCTTTCTACGTGCCGCTAAAGAAGAAAGTCGGGTTGCGAAGGGTCAAGAGGGAAAAGACGAGTACCACCGACCGCCAGTTTTAATTTCCCGCTCGCTCACTAATTAGAGAAGGTGTAATTAACCTGTGGGGTCGTAATAAGCTTCTCTTCGCCTTCCCTCCCACCGCAAACCTCGTCTACCTGCGCACGTACAAACGTGTAAACTCGCATGTTCCGTCCTTCACTTCACTTCGATTTTTATAACACTTTAACTATCGATTCGCCGTGCGTGTGTGTATGTGTTAAGACGAAGAACAGTGACACCATTCCGTCAACTCAGTATGCAAATGAGAAGTTAAGCCTGCAGAATGCGTGCGCGGAGGGTGCGGGGATGCGCGGTCTGTGTGCAGATGCTGCAACTTCCCTGATCCAGCCTTTCTTTGGTGCTGCTTGCTGGAGGAAGTTGAGCGATAAGGAAAGAAGGAGCCACAATTCACCCATCTAAAGAAAAGTCCCTCGTCCGACTTGCAAATCAGTAGTCACACGTGGCCTGATAAGCGCTCCCGCACCCCTTCAGGCACCGGGTTTACTGATAGCACTTCCGTTTACCCTCTTTTCACAACTTATTTGTTACCCTGCTTGGCCAACATCACTTTTCATCTGGACATGGTTGATTGTGAGGCGCGTTTTGCTCTCGTGGTGATGAAATAATCTTTGCGAGATCATTGCGTTTCGTGGAATGTGCGTTCAAAGTTTGTGTTTTTATTGTTTTTTTTGTGGTTTTGTAAACAGAATGGGTTCAAAAAGCAGCCACATGGCGTACAACCAAATTCAGAATGGGTTCCACATAGCGCGAAGCTTCGAATTGTGGCCGGGTCCGTGTAGTGGCCGGCGGTTTGTAGAATAAACGTCCGGAAACATCAAATTTTGGCGTCAAAAGTGCATAGAAAGTAGTTTTGTGTATAAAAATACAATTTTGTGCATAAAATTAATGATTTGGGCCTAAAAATACAGTTTTGTGCATAAAATTTCTGTTTTGGGCCTAAAATCCCACGATAAAATTCCTGTTGTGGGCCTAAAATACATGATAAAATTCCTGTTTTGGGCCTGAAAATACAGTTTTGTGCATAAAATTCCTGTTTTGGGCCTAAACATTCCTGAATTGGGTTGAAAATACAGTTTTGGGCAAAAAATTCCTGATTTGGGTCTGAAAATACAGTTCTGTGCATAAAATTTCTGATTTGGGCCTAAAAATACAGTTTTGTGCATAAAATTTCTGTTTTGGGCCTAAAATCCCATGATAAAATTCCTGTTTTGGGCCTAAAATACAGTTTTGTGCATAAAATTCCTGTTTTAAGCCTAAAATCCCATGAAAAACTCGTTATTTCTAATTAATGTAATTAAACGCCTGGCTCAAACTGTCGCCTGGGTTTAAACAGGCATCTATGGGGTTCGGAACTAAAAAAAAATTAAATACCCCGGCGTTTATTCGGACCTTTCAATTGTTGTAGTGCTTGCAGTGAAGTATCCACCAACCAACAAATTCTGAGTAAACATTAAAACGAAATAATCTCACGCACATTCATAACCAGGCATGTTTTCTTCCGTTTTTGCTGTTTACAGAAACACCAAAAATCATATAACAACTATTGTCGAGTAAAAATCACGCAAATTGCTTACGCCGCAAACGTTTCTTTTTACAACCAATTAGAACGACAAAGATGTCATTCCATTTGAATGCGATGAGTGTGCTCATGCAAGACATGTTTGCACACATTTTAAATAGCAATTGTTGTCACCCACAGTCATTCCGAGCGGCGCTAACCTCAAAACACTGATGAAACCATCAAAACAACATACAATCACGTCATGTTTATTCACTCGCAATATTAAGCTCGATAAACTACACCGTCTGACGTGCGATTGGTCGCAACGAGACTTCTTCACGCCAGCAAAAATTCCAAACCAAATAAATTCAAATTTTACGAACTGCAATAATTCCCATGTCCACACCGATTCGCAATGACTACAGACAGACCACACACGAATCGCATGCGTATACGTCGTTGTATACAGCACGAGTTTCGCAGTTGTACAATCTCACCTTGTTTAATGACTAGTTTAGGTTCAGGTGAGCATGTGTGGGCGGACGGCACATGGCGGGCGCACGGTGCTCACGAATGGCCATAAACGGGCCAAACACCTCTCACCTGGCCAGGTGATGAGGTAGGTTGATGAAGCGCACGCATTCGCCCTACTTGCGGCCGATGCACACATGGCACGCGCACGCTATTGTCTCAGCACTCATTTACAAGGAACCAGGTTGTGCGTCGTTTGCATTCCGGACAGACTCGCCGAAGAGAGCGAGCGCGCGACAGGGTAAACAACAAGACGAGACGCTACCTGCAAGCAATGGGGTTCTTTGAAGCCTCGACTCGCCTCCCCCGAGGCACTTGTCAATCAGGCGCCACAGTCTCTTTGAAAGGAGAAACAGTTCCGCAGTCAAAACCAGCTGACTGCTCTCCAGGACTTTGGTTGTGAATTGAATTTCTCGTTGCGCAACGTCGCAATGAGACGTAAAACGAGATTAAAAGCGTAGTTCTTGCAACCAACATTCTGACCGCGTCGTATGGCCTGTCTGGATCAAAAGGAGCATTTAGAGACACGTCTCTATTGTCCCAAGCGGGCCTCAATTCACGTAGAAAAGAGTCATCGTAGAAGGTAAAAAATGGAGCAGTGCGCAATGCAAAATTAATGTCATTTATCGAATCAATATTATTTTGATCCGTTGTCGTGGGCCCCATAGGCCGGTGCCTACTCTGCCGTTTCCGCAATGCAAAATGAATGTCTAATAAAGTGTAGTTGTTGCAACCAACATTCTGACTGCGTCGTATGGCCTGTCTGGATCCAAAGGAGCATTTAGAGACACGTCTGAATTGTCCCAGGAGGGCCTTAATTCACGTAGAAAAGTCATTGTAGAAGGTGAAAAACCAGTAGATGAGAATGGAGCAGTGCGCAATGCAAAATTAATGTCATTTAACAAATCAATATTATTTTGATCCGTTGTCGCGGGGCCCACAGGCCGGTGCCTACTCTGCCGTTTCTTGCAATCAACATTCTGACCGCGTTGTATGGCCTGTCTGGATCAAAAGGAGCATTTAGAGACACATCTCTGTTGTCCCAGGAGGTGAAAAACCAGTAGACGAGAATGGAGCAGTGCGCAATGCAAAATTAATGTCATTTAACGAATCAATGTTATTTTGATCCGTCATCGCGGGGCGCATAAGATGGTGCCTACTCTGCCGTTTCATGCAACCAACATTCTGACCGCGTCGTATGGCCTGTCTGGATCAAAAGGAGCATTTAGAGACACGTCTCTATTGTCCCAGGAGGTGAAAAACCAGTAGACGAGAATGGAGCAGTGCGAAATGCAAAATTAATGTCATTTATCGAATCAATGTTATTTTGATCCGTTGTCGCCGGTGCCTACTCTGCCGTTTCCGCAATGCAAAATGAATGTCTAATAAAGTTCATTTTGAATTGGTCAATACATCCATCCCCTTTAAAAATAAATATTTCAGTAAGACAGGACTGGATTTTATCGTAGGCGGAAGTTTAGCACCTGCTTAGACGCCCGGTGCGCTCAGGTGCGACTGTTATTACATCACCGGGGTGAAATTAAGAGCGATTTTATTTTATTTTATTGACTTACTGTTATCGTCCGAGTTGACTTGGTCGTCGTTGGAGTCCACCGATGTCGCGTTTGTATGCGACGCTTTGGTGTTGGCGTTGGCGTTGATAGCAACACTGTTTGAATTGCTCTTTGCAGCTTCCTCTTTGAGTCCTTTGGCTTTGTTGCTGAGAAGTTGATCGATTATGCTCGTCAGGCGACTCTCTCGTTTTTTCTCGGTCGGTTCTGGGCTGAAAAAGCGAGAAGAAAAAACATGAATATCAAATGGTGGAGAGGATTAATAATTTAGAACGCACGGCGTGTACGGAAACAAAATAAATGGTGAAAAAAATGCATTGACTCAAGTTTGCTTCTTCTATCTCAGTGTCCCTCTAGCCATGGGCTAATGGACGAATGAATGTTTAATGTGGCGCCCACTGGTCACATTCACCGACACTCGTTGCACTTGCCTCGAGGAGAAGATAAATAAAATAAAACAAATTTTTCTTGCCTTTTTCAAGTGGACTTTGGGAATAGACAACGAGGAATGAAAATTTAAACGAGAAAAATCAAAAAGAAAAATGAATACCGAGAAATAACAAAATAGAAAAACTGTACCGGTGGTAACACAAGTTCGTCATTGCGATGTAACGAAATATCTAGTTTTAGACCCATTTTTTGGTCTAAAATGTCAATTTTTGGTCTAAAATGTCATTTTTTGGTCTCAAATGTCAATTTTTGGTCTCAAATGTCATTTTTTGGTCTAAAATTTCAATTTTTGGTCTAAAATTTCGATTTTTGGTCTAAAATTTCAATTTTTAGTCTAAAATTTCGATTTTTGGTCTAAAATTTCAATTGTTGGTCTAAAATTTTAATTTTTGGCCTAAAATGTCAATTTTTTCATATAAAATGTTAATTTTTGGTCTAAAAATGTCAATTTTTGGCCTAAAATGTCAATTTTTTCATACAAGATGTTAATTTTTCGTCTAAAATGTCTATATCTGGTCCAGATTGGTATAATTTTAAAATCTAAAAACATTTATTTTTAGTTGAAAATTTTTTAGTACCAAACTTTTACGTCCCGAGAAACCGCTGAATCGAAAACACCGAAACCAAAAAGAAACCTTAAATTTTCTCATTTCTCTAAGATCCTCAAACTTTTCGAGTATAGAAAGATGATTGGACGATAGTCTAGGGGTCATAGGTGCGAAGAAAAGGGAAGATATGCGGAGAAGTGAGCGGTATGACCAAAGTAATATTGATTTTCTTCTTCTTTTCTGTTTTAAATTTGACAGAAGTCATTTAGACACGTCACTCACTCGCACTAAACACAGTTGCGTGTGGAGACAACATCCATTTGCTATTAGCTGATAAACGATGAGCCGACTCCGCAACTTTATCTACGGGTCAAATCGACGTCTTTCTTTCTACTTTTTCTATTAGTTTCTGTTAAAAGCAAAAGGTGTATCAAAGAGATGATGGAAGCCAGACTGGCTGCTGGTGTGCTTGTGTGCAAATCGATACAAGAGACAGACATTTATCGCACCAATCGCAAAATGGCATCATCTGTGTGCTTCATATAAGAAATAAACTGATCCACCTGAGAAGAGATTGAAAAGATTCAAGCTGCCAACTCAAACTGATTTATCACACATTCTACCTGCACTAACCTGCGAATTACTAATTTAGTTTACGAATCGCAAAATTCGGACGGAGTTTCTTGATTGGCAGTTTTATTTTATTTTTATAGATAAGTCATTTAAACATGTGTAAATACCTCTCCACGTGTCTAAAATGTGTGTTTCATGTGTTAAAAGTGATTGAAACGCCTGTAAATGCCTGCAAACGTTTCTGATTTTTTGTTTTACACGTCAAAAAGTCATTTAAACATGTGTAAATGTCTGTAAAGTGTGTATTTCACGTGTCCAAAGTGATTGAAACACCTGTAAATGGTCTAATTTTTTTTGTTTTACACGTAAAGATACGTTTAAACATGTCTAAAACGTGTTTTTCACGTGTCAAAAATGATTGAAACACCTGTAAATGCCTGTAAAGGTGTCTAAAGATTTTATTTTACACGTGAAAATGTGTTTTAAACATGTGTAAATGCCTGTAAAATATATATTTCACGTGTCAAAAGTGATTTAAACACCTGTACATGGTCAAATTTTCTAGTTTCACACGTCAAAACGCCATTAAACACTTACAAACATGTCTAAAACGTGTTTTTTCACGTGTCAAAATCTGATTGAAACATCTGTACACGCCTGTAAACATGTCCAAATATTTAATTCCATACGTTTAGACATGTCTAAATAAAAATTGCAAACATCTCTCACATATTCACGCTATTACGTAACGACTAGATGTTGCATTCCCTTTCCGTACGTCCACACTCACTCACCCACCCACTCACTCTTTCATAGCGGGCGTCGAGGGAATGATCTGCATCTCTTTGACACCGGGATGACCGTTACCAAGGCAACTCGGCTGAGCATCCATCCACAAGGCGTCCAATAAGTTCCTTATATTTTTCACCATGCGAGGCGCCACACTGATCGCTACATTGACCCTTCCCTCTCTCCCGCACCCCCCACTCGGCCCCAGATTAAGCATTTCTTACCTCTTATTTAACGGTTCAGTTTTCTTAACAGAGTCCATATCCTTCTGCAGTCGCTCTGCCTGTCGTTGCGTCTGCGCTATGAGCACCTGCAACTCGTGCACGTGGTCCGAATAGCCAGAGGCTGGCAGACCGAGCAGCGTCTTTTTGTTTCGTCCATTGCTGCCGCGTCGATTGATGGGAACGCAATTGTCAATGGGCGTTTGCGCGATGAGACTACGCTTTGACGATTCCGACAAACGTCCAGCTCGGCTCTGAAATCACAGAAACACAAGTGTGAGAAGCCGTAGCAACGACGCATGTGCCACACCCCTGCAACAAAACAACAAAAAAACAACATGGAAATCGCACAGCAGCGTGATGACCTCGGCTTGGAAACTAAAAATAACGCGGAATTAAGATGGGAAACTGTTAGTTTTCCACTTGGACAGCGGCCAAACATTTATGTTTTACTCTTTGGGTGTCCATCAAGTTGACACATTATCTTATCACACAACGAGGGGTTGGGAAAATACGTACTCAAGTGGCGCGAGTGACCTCTCGGTTGGACGTGACGCGTCGTCCGCGCCCCGTGGTTGTTTTTTGTTTTTTTTTTATAAAGAGTGGACAATGCTTTTCCCGGTGTCCGTTTGTAACCTGTACCGAGTCATTTGGTGGGGGGCGCGAGCAGAAGCGACTACCGTGACGCGGAGAGCGGGCCGAGTGATCCAAGGTTAGTAGCCGGAAGCCGAGCCCACGTCATTGGGTGGAATTGAAGAGAAGGGAGGAAAAAAAAAAGGAGAAAATTTGCAGCGCTCGAGTCTGTGCAGCACCAGCTGGCGGGTTACATGATAGGAGGGAGGAGACGGGACAGCGAGGCTCTTGCGAGGTGCTCTCCGACCTTCACCGGGTGGCGCCCCCTTGCCGTCACAGGAAGACCACTGACGAGGCCGTGGAGGGTGGGGTGTGGCGTGCTGATGCGGTGAAGCGTTCCGTGCTGGGGTGTGTCGGTGGCCTAACATTCGCGCGCGTGCTTCACGGACCTCGATCGATGGCTCCGAGCCTCGCACGCGGGGTCTGAGTAAGGCGAGTTTTTGTCCTGGTGTTGGTTGGGAATTTGGCCGCTTGGAAACGCGCTTTGGCGGACCAGCTTCCGCAAGATTAAGGAACGATCAACTACGACCCCCAAATACCGGCAAATGACTTGATGTATATCGATGTAGTAATCGAACCTTTGCGGACAAAAATTCGATTGGTTTTGAAAACCGAAATGAGCTCCTAGAAGGCCGTCATGCATCTCATGCAGAACTTCTTTTTGTAGTACTAACCTTTCTGTATTTCGCAAGATTTAGAAACGTTCAACTACGACCCGATATATGCACCAACACGCAGTGTAATAATCGAACCTCTGTGATATAAAATCACGATCCGCTTGGTTCTGAAAACCGAAATGAGCTCCTAGAAGGCCGTCATGCATCTTATGCAGAACTTCTTTTTGTAGTACTAACCTTTCTGTATCCAGGAAATTTCGCAAGATTTAGAAACGTTCAACTACGACCCGAAATATATACCAACACACAGTGTAATAATCGAACCTCTGTGATATAAAATCACAATCTACTTGGTTCTGAAAACCGAAATGAGCTCCTAGAAGGCCGTCATGCATCTTGTGCAGAACCTCTTTTTGTAGACGTTTTGGTACAACTAGTACTAACCTTTCTGTATCCAGGAAATTTCCACAAGATTAAGAAACGTTCAACTACTACCCGGTAATGTAATAATCGAACCTTTGTGACATAAAATCACAATCGGTTTGGTTCTAAAAACCGAAATGAGCTCCCAGAAGGCCGTCATGCATCTCGTGCAGAACGTGTAGATGTTTTGGTACAACTACCATAGTACTAACCGTTCTGTATCCAGGAAATCTCCACAAGATTAAGAAACGTTCAACTACGACCCGACAATACAATAATCGAACCTTTGTGACATAAAATCACAATCCGTTTGGTTCCGAAAACCTAAATGAGCTCCTAGAAGGCCATCATGCATCTCGTGCAGAACTTCTTATCGTAGACGTTTTAGTACAACCAGTACTAACCTTTCCGTATCTAGGAAATTTTTTATAACGGGCCAGGTGTTTCCATACCGCAGGAAAAGCAGCTGGAATCCGCTAGACGCTCCGTACCCGCATTATCCCGACCTTTTTTTGATGAATATCGATAAACTTATACAATGACCAATGTCAGCGTTGATTTTTTTCTCCAGACATTTTATTCCATGACCTCTCGATGTGCCTAATGATTACATTCTTCGTTAATTCCACGTGACGGCAGTTGACCTTTAGTTTTTCTATCTAATCTTTTGTTTTTCCTCATTCCGCGTTCTTGTATTTTAATTTATTGACTTAACACCGGTCCCATTATATCAGATTTGCCATTTGCTTCGAAAATGTTTTATTTATTTGCTAAATTTATTTAGTTTTTCCTCACAACTAGGTGCCACGTCTGACACTTTAGGGCGCCTTTTGGCACGCTCCTCCTCCTCCCACGACGGGCGTTTCGTATTAAGAAAGAGTGCACCTGACAGGTGGAGGTGTGTCGGCATGCCAATGACGAGATTAAAATCCAACGCGGCTTCCCTTCCTACGTTTCATGCATCCTCTTATTCTTTGCTCGATCGATTCGGCGCGAAAAACGGAAAGAGAGAGTGAGGGCAGAGGAGAAAAGCTGCTCCTACAGCTGCATTGCCTCCCTCCTGCTGCTTGGATTTTCATTAAGTGCACGAATGACGTCACGCAGGATTACATACATGGCATTTTCTTTTCCCCCCTTTCATTTCATTCAAGCACACACGGAAAATGGTGTAAACACTCCGACTCAACCAAACTATCCATCCATCTCTCGACCCCAGTCACTTGTGCCCCTTATTTTTCGCGGTCACGCCATTCTGGTCATCTTAAACTGGTTCAGTCTTTTCCCCACCTCATCGAACCCAAGCCGCCAGGCGGTAATAATTGATCTTCATTCCTCTCTCTCTTTCTCTCTCTCTTTCTCCTCGCTACCCCACACAGTCACGCGCCATGTTTCCATAGTAACCAGCAATTTTTTTTTTCCTTATTTTGCTCACGTTCCGAAGAGAAATTAATTGCGCCAGAAAAACAAAAAAAGTTGCATTTGATAGAAAATGGACAAATAATTGATTGGTCCGGAAAAGGGACGCTTTTTTTGCACGTCAATCTAGGGTTTTGTTCCTGGGTAACTGGGGTACCGGGGAATTAAAAACAAAAGCGGTGACACAAGTTCGTCATTACGATGTTATAAAAAATTGGTCTGAAACGTCGATTTTTTGGTCTAAAACGTCGATTTTCGGTCTAAAATGTCGATTTTTGGTTTAAAATGTCGATTTTTGGTTTAAAATGTCGATTTTTGGTTTAAAATATCGAGTTTTGGTCTAAGGTGTCGATTTTTTGCCTAAAAATGTCGAGTTTTGGTCTAAAACGACGAGTTTTGGTCTAAAACGTCGAGTTTTGGTCTAAAACGTCGAGTTTTGGTCTAAAAAGTCTATATCTGGTCTAGATCGATAAATTTTTTATCTAAAAATGTTGATTTTTGGTTAAAAACTTTAGTACCGAGAGTACCGGTTTCCCGGGAGTACCGGACTAATTTGTCCCGAAAACTGGGAAACCGAAGAATAAAAAATAAAAAAAATAAAAAAAAACCCTACATCAATCAATCAAACATTTCTCCTTGGTCAAACCCGACTTTTTCAAAAACCATTTCCTATTTATAACTGACATCTTGTTCGTCACGTCCACCTGGCCCCCAGCGGCGGTTTGTTGAGTCATCGGCCCAAAAGGTGATATTTGGTATATTTATGATTTTTCATGTTGCCGCCAGAGGACTCGGAGTCACGTCGCACTTATCTCCTTCCCCTTATCGAAGTAAACAGGCCAATGGCATCTGTCACGCGCCTCAAAACGCCCACACGCACGTTCATGATCATCCACTTCGAGAGCTCAACGAATGAGTGAAAACACAAAACACGAAAAACAAAACAAAAAAAAAATCATTCCCAAAAAACATCACTGCCTGTTGCTTAGCCACAATCACGCAGTCGCTTAGCAACACTGATAAACAACCGACTTTTCTTTGCTTTCCGGATTGATTGGAAAAGTGGTCAACAGATGGCTGCAAAAGAGGAAAACGGATCACGAGTTTGCGAAAGGTCAGTAAGGTGACCAGAACAGGGCGTTGGTCGTGTCCCACTGCTCGAGGCGGCATTACATACAAGTCACACTTGCATTCAATTGAGAAATAAAATTGAATGTTGCGTGACATGACGTGAAGATGTGATTGGTGTAATTAGAGGTCAATCGCACCTAGTTCAGCAATACAAAGAAAAATATTTCCATCTTGACAACCGGCAAAGAAAAAATAAAATTTTTTTTTCGATTTTTCTTTCGGCCGGTGGGAATTTTACTTGAATAGACAGAGGTCAGAGCCCTGTCCACCCTCGGGGCGATTCGGAGTGTCCACTCGACGAGAGGACTCTTCACTCGACGTCTGTAAAGGGCATCGCTCGATGGGATGCGATTGGATTTCAGCAGGATGTAAGACAAGAAGTTGGGTGAAGGGAAAAGGTGGAATTGTATGAAATTTTTGTTTCGTTTACCTCTGGTGTTGGATAAACCGCGGATGCTGTGGCGAAAGGACCCGAAGGAATAGGAAGAGACGGTTGAGTCGTGGCTACAGAGGAGAAAAGTTTGGCTTGTCCTAATCCAGTGCATTTCACTTTAGAAGCAGACTGTTAAAGAAAAGAAAAATTTACATTTTTGTGTGTGCGGTGATAAAATGAGCGTTAGTTTGGGTTTGGGCCGATAGATGGCAGAAGTGTGCGGATTGGGAACACAGGATGAAGTTGGCCATTAGGTTGGAAAAAGAAGTTCGCAGCTGCGGGACTAATTTTTCAACGCGTGTGCAGTTGCACCCCGCATGTGCACCGCGTAATAAATCGTGGTGAGTGTGAGCACCCGCACCCTCGGTACAAGAGAGGCGCATGACCTCGATAAGACGTTTTTAAAAAATATAAAAAAAAATTGTTGGAGAGAGGGAAAAAAGGAGGAGGAAAAAAAAATCCAGAGCGAACCAATCACTCATCCAGAGGGGAAAAGAAGAATGAGAAATGAGAGGAGACGAAAGAAGAATAAAAGGCCAAGCGGAGAAAATAGTTGACTCGTTTGCTACGGATGGCAGATCAAGACAGACTTATTTGAAAAGAAATGATTTTCAAGCGTTTCACACTAATTTCCTTCTCTTCATCCTTTCCCTGGCACTTTTTCTTTCTTTTTTGCTTTTAATTTTTTTTTTTTTTTAAATTATTATTATCACTTTTAAAAACAAAAATTAAAAAGTACTGAAATTTAAGTGGTTTTCGCGACAAATCACTTTGCAATTATTGATTTCTCTGTGAGTTTGTAACAAATGAGTCGTTTTATTACCAAATTTCACGACCCGGGGACCATTCGAATGCTAAATTAGATGATACATCGTCAAATCGGAATGAAATTTGTGAATTTTTTAAATCCAGACCAAAATTAATTTAAATTATCAATATATTTCACTCATTCATGTTTTGGCGCGTCATCACGCATGGATCTAGATACTACGGGGCCCCCCAAAAAAAGTTTAATATTAAAAAATCTAAAAAATACACTTACTATTATCTCTTTATATATAGTAAATATAAATACATACGCCAGAAAGAAAAAAAGTTAACAATAAGTCAACTAATTTTTCCTGGGACATAATCGGAGCTTTTTTCGGGGGCCCCTAAGCAGCTGCTTATTTTGCTTATACGTAAATCCAGCCCTGATCTTATGAGTCCAAAAATTGCAGGTAGGTCGCAGTTGCGATGGATCTTGGTAATTATCGATCAATGTACAAAGTACGTAGAACTCAAAGCGCTCATCGGCGCAAGAGTTGCGTTAATAAACTCAATTCGGTAGCACTTTTGAACTCCACCGGAAAACCCCCCACTTAAAAAAAAATCACAAATTTGTATTGTCACATCAAATTAACCAATCACATCAAACTGGATTAAACCTCAATCAAATTACACAATTAACTACACCGACCTAAGACCAACTCCAACTCCATTTTCCTCCCCTCAACCATCCAACCAACGACACACGTATTCAAATTTAAATCGGTCACAGACTCGCAGCAACACCGTCCTTAAAAATTAATGAAAACTTGAGACAAAGGAAGGGACGCGACGTGCAAGTACAGACGCAGGCCGCCCCCGCAGGAGGAAACCCCCTCCCACTGCGCACCATTGAGGGTGCCAATGTTTCCACTCAACCGCAACTCGGAGCTGCCTAAGGGATGAGGGATTGGCTTGATTAGCCAATCGAAGTGGCGATCGCTATCTAGTTTCAGACATGAATTGGGATCCATAAAAAGGTCCAACGTCCTTGTCCCTTTGTTTACGGACCCTCCTTAAACCCAAGAACCCAATTCCTTGTCCACATCAGGTATAAACTAGTGAAGTTTAATGAGTTTTACTCATTTGCATTGACCATGACTCGGGGGGCGGGTCGAAGGCCTTTGTCGTGCATTTTTGCGGCCCGACAAAAGGGGGAAGCCCGGGGCCCGTAGCTGGATTTTTACAATGTTAAAAAAAATAACGATTTTTGTCGAGGCCGCCGAGAGGGGCCCGAGCCCTTGGAAAATAAAATTTTTTTCCGGGAAGCAAAATATTTTTTTTTAAATAGGCGGGCCCCGGGGCTCGGGCCCTTGGAAAATAAATTTTTTTTCCGGGAAGCAAAATATTTTTTTTTTAAATAGGCGGGCCCCAGGGCCCGTGCTCACTTGGATTTTCACAATGTTAAAAAGATAACAATTTCTATATACAAGCACAGGGCCGCCAAGCGGGGCCCGGGCCCTGGGAAAACAAAATTTTCCCGGGCCCCTGACTGGTTTTCAGACACAGAAACCAAAATATTTTTCAACATAGTCGGGCCCCGGGCCCCGGGAATTAGTCTCGGCTTCCCCTCTGTCCAAGCATTTTTTTTGTGACATCGGGCCCCGAATTATTATTTTCTTGGGGCCCGGGTTCTCCATCGGTGGGGCCCTGGTTCTCCATCGATGTCCAGAAACCAAAATATTTTTTCAAAACAGTCGGGCCCCGGGCCCCCTTCAGACCTCCGGGCCCCGAAAATTTATCCCAGCATCCCCCCTGTACAATCATTTTTTCCCGACATCGGGCCCCGAATTATCATTTCCCCGGAGCCCGGGTTCTCCATCGGTGGCCCCCTGGGTTAACTCAATGTCCAGCTGCTCTTTCTATTTTTTCCTCCTCTCTTTGTTCTGATGTCTTTTTTTCTCCACACACATATTTTTCTTGGCGAGTTCAAGTAGGGCGGATCGCCCTCGTCGCGTCCACACGCACGAACGCAGGTCGATTGTAGGTTGAAAGTTCGTTTCCAACGTCGACCAGCATCTGTCGCTTTTAAGGGTCACGTGCCCCCAAGGGACGATCGGCCAAAGAAAGGTTGTCACGCAAGAACGGAAAAAACAAGCGCCAAAAAAAACCAAGACGGAAGGTGTGCACCATCAATTGCTGACGTTTTGTTCTTGTTTTTCGATGATGCCCGGTCAGTGAACTGTAACCTCGTGATTTTTGCATCGAGACGTGACGATGTCGATGATCTCGACGTCCTCGGGATGTCTCTCAGCGCACCTGGGGCCACAACCAAAAGGGTTGGGCACAAACGGGGTGTGGTTTTAGCCCATGTATCTTGTCACATTTTACGACCGACTCTCATTACTCCACAATAAAATTTTCTCCACTTTTTCACCCCTTCGTCTTTTTTCCACTGTCCACTCGAATCTAATTAACGTTTAACCCTTTTAATAACGCAGTCCGCATCCTCTTACATCCCCCAACCCCTCCTCCAACCAAATTTGTCTCAGTGTAAACCGAGGTCAACGTTCGATCGGACTTTGAAGATCACAGTTTAGGCGTTGACCGCCCACGAGTTGTTTTGCACGAGAATAAGACGGAAACGACGCTCGTTTCGGCTGAACGCGGCTTCGATCGACTTCCGGCGATCAATTAAAATGAATTTTTTAAAACTTGAGGCAAAGAAAGTGTGTGTCCACACACCGAATCGATTCCTTTTTCTTCCCTTTCCCCCTCGCTTTCCTCCTTCCCCTTCCTTTCTGCTGAATCTGGGAGCTGAGATAAGGAGGAAAAAGTGGCGTCCGCGGATCCGCTGCCATTTTTAAGAGCAAGACGTCGTCCATGATGAGGCGCACGGCACGTTCGTGGAATTTGGCTTCATTTGCTAGTTCCGTTTTTGGACGCTAGGAGGCGACGCGAAATGCGCATTTATGTGACGGCGCAAAACCCCTGTCGTGTCATGTTGGTGCCGCGATGGCGGCAAAGGCCATTAGCTGTCGCTCTTTGTGTTCGATGGCCATGTTTTTTTTCTTCCTACACGGGGACAAATGGGTTTTTTCTTTTTGTTTTTTTTTGTTTATGGTCGAAAAGTGGTACAGATGGTACTTATTTTCGACGTGACAAGTGAGGTAATGGCTGGCCATAGCGCGCAAAGTTTAAAAAATTAAAGTGTTTGGACTAGAGGTTCTCAATGTTTTTAAGATGGTGGAACTGGTAGTGGAGTACAATATGGTGACGTACCAGTTGGTCAAACACCAAGAATCCAAAATAAAACTAAAAATCTTCATAAATTCCAGTCAAAAATCACAAAATCACAAAATCCAACAACCAAAAATCCATAAAAATTAAACATTTTCACCAAAAATATCAAAATTTCCACAAATAAAACCAAAAATTCAATTCAAAAAAATGAAAAATTTCCCCCGAAAAATTAAAAAACTTTAGTGAAATATCAAAATTCTCTTCGAAAATCACAAAATCAAACACCAAAAATCCAAAAAACAGTCAAAACCTCCCCAAAAAAATCAAATTCTTCCACAAAACATCAAAAAACCCATTCAAAATCCACTTATCGCGTACCGGTACGCGTACCACAGGTTGGGAACCTCCGATTTACACGTTTCACGTCATTCCGCAACGTGGGAACATGTTTCACATGTAAATTCACACTCCGGCACTCTTTCCTAACTGTTAAATCACTTTGAATCAGGGGCGACACCTTTTAAGCATTTTCAATGACCTCTTTTAAGCGAAAGGATCATAGGGTAGAGTGTAAAAAAAGATTTCATTTTGATCGCCTAATAAACTCCAAATTGTCTGTTTTCGAATTTGGAAGCCAAAAAGGAAAAAGAAAAAAAAAAAAGATGATAGTGGGGAAGCGGAAACAAATGAATGACCGTAAAAAAATATTAGTCATGATTGTCGCTCGCAAGAAAATTATCCACGGCAGCTTTAACGTGCTGAGTTTTCTGGCGTTTCACACGCGCCCAGCTCAGCCGAACCGAGGTCAAATCCAAAAAAAAATAAAAAAATAAAAATTAAAAAGACGAAAAAAGCAATAAAAAATAAAACTTTAAACGCGACCAAGGGACACTAAGACCATGTCATCACGGCGGCTTTAAGCTTGATAGACAAATAATGACTTCCTTGTTTGCGTGCCGTTCATTCGAGGGGGGGAGACTCCAGCCAGGTGTACAGAGGATGGACGGGCATAATGAGACGCCGAGTCGAGTTTTCGTCTGTTCGGCACCGGAAATGCTCATCAATTGCATGATTTCTCAGGCGTTCTATTATTTCCTTTGACCATCACCAGATGGCGATCACACGCACGCGTTTCTCCCATTTAAAAAAAAAAACCCCCCCCCCCCCCCCCCCCCCCCCCCCCCCCCCCCGGAAAAAAAAATATTTTTTTTTCCAACTTTATCGACGAGTGAAAATTCGGTAAATCGAAAGTGGAACTTTAAATGTCGAAAAGGTCGTGCGAAGGTCAAGAGTTTGAGCAGCGCTGTTTTCCCAAGAGTTTATATCGTGCGGCGAACACGGCATTCGTCCTAGGCACTAATCAGAGTGGGTGGTTTGCGAGAACCATTCGGTTGCCAAGGTAACATGAAAGACGGTTCGAACTCACCGTTGCGTGCTAAGGGGGACAGCTTGGCATGTCTCCTATCACGCAGAGTGTCCCAAGTTGACGTCATGCTATATACCATTCAATCTCTCATCCCCTTTCGCTCTTATCTGAATCATGTCCAGGGACGTTCTCCACATATTTCTCTCCTCTGCTCTTCCTTAACCTTTTTCCTTCCCCTTCAAATCGGATCGATCGAACGAAAGTCGTTCGCCGCCCGCCAGTTCAGAGGTCGCCACTCGGCGACACTCGCAATTGCGAGTCCAAAGTATTATGACGTCATTTGACAATGAGGCAAAGAGAGCGTCGTTTCGAATGTACGTTTCTTGCACCAATTAGTGCACGATTAGACCTTTTCCGGTCCATTAAATTGGCCCAACTGGCGTTTTCACCCGTGATGGTGGCGGGGGGTGGTGGGGGGTGGGGGGGATAACTATTTTGGACACCCCTTACGAGATGACAAGGACATCACCTGCACGTGGAAAATGTCCTGTCCTGCTGCCTTTCTTTTTTATTTTTATTTTATCGGATGGGCACCCCAGTGGTCACGTGACTCATTGTTGATGGATTTGGGCGCATTGGAAGAGAATCCAATTAGGACAGTTACCTTGGCCCACCTGAAGACCCCTGGGCGGTCGAGGGGGGAGGGGATAAGAAAGGTTTTGTTGAAAGGACTAAAGGAGTCAAACGACTTAAGTTGGGAACATTGTTTTCCATTGCACACTCAGCAGACTTAACATGGCAAGGTGCATCGCAGTGACCTTTCGCAGTCGCCTTTGCAACAGTTGTTAGCAATTTTGAGGCATTTTTCAATGTTTACAGCGCAAAAGTGTGTCGTTTTTGGCGGAAAAATGCTCCGGGTTTATTCATTTGACACTTTTTATGAAGTTTTATGAAATTTAGTTTTGTTTCATAATTCGCGTTTGTTTTTGTTAATAAATAAAACACGAGCGGGGACGTTTAATATCGATTAAATATTTAGATCCTAATTAAGTTTTCACTCAATTACCTCAAGATTTGCATACTGATGTAATCAAAACACAAAAACATTCATTTTCTTTCGACGATTTTCAATTTACCGCAAATAAATAAATTATTCCGAGTTGAAGTTTGATTTCGGTCTGAAACTGTTATCGACGAACGTGTTTGTTTAATCAGTTTTAAGTTCGAATAAAGAGTCATTTATATTACTTAATTTAGTTTCATTAGTCCTAATTCCATTCGCCATTGTCGCGTGTGTGACATCCACCAGATGTAACAATATTTTCACTTCGGAATAAATAGATAGTGGCTATAAATTTATATCGAAGTCGCGGTAGTTTCGTCATCCACACACACAACACAAAAACCCAATGTGTCAACTATTGAAGTTCCTGCGGAGAAGGAAAAAGCAATGTCACCTGACTGTTCGATGAAACGTGTGTTTGTGTATATGTTGCCAATGACATTGCTCTTTACTTTTTTATTTATTTTATATATTGCGGAATCCTTCACACACACACCCACACAAACATCGCCCGACATTGATTTAATTCTCTAAAATCAATCTAAGAGGGCAAGAACGCCAATGAAGGTGACAGATGAACATTGGTCATCAAAAAAGTCGGCGAATGTTGCACGACTTCCTCCTATCGATCTCAACTGACGGCGCCTACGTCACCCAGCTGTTGGGAGTGCATTTCACGAATCGGGCACGAAGCAGGCACGAAGCAACTAAGAAACCGGTGAAACCTCCCCCCAAACTTGGTGCGGCCCGGGTGCATCTCGTGGTTCGCACCGGCGACTCCGCAGCTGTAATTTATCGCTCGCCGCCTGGAAAGTTTGGTCTCTCTTGGCGCGCGTGGCCGCACGTGACGGGCAACCAGTAACAATGGCCTTTGTCTGTCGCTGGACGCGGACCCTCTGACGCCACCCATCAGCCTCCGCCATCCCTTCCTCCACCTACCATCATCCTCCAACCTCTTTCCTGCCGCGTCGGCGGAAACAACCTCGTTATAATGGAGGCTGTAATTACGGCGACCCTCGTCACAACGACCCCCAACAGTCATTAGGCCTCGAGCGCCACGGGCACCACTCCCTCAGTTGCCTCTCCTCCCCCATCCTCCTCCACCACCCCCCATCCTCCCTCTTTTCTCTTGCCACCCTCGATAGAATGAATTGCCCGCAGCTGGCGCCAGGAAATCGATTGCCGCCAAGAATGTTGGTGCACAGGGGGCTCGAGTCGGGTGAGAGGCGACCGATGGACAAGTTCAAAACCTAAGACAATTTCAATTATATCATCAACGTTTATTCAATTTCCGACTTTTTAGTCGTCGCAAAAATTCAAATAAATGAAAAACAAAAAAAAATATATTTTTTTTGATGAAATAAAAGTGAAAATTATGAGTTCCGGTCACATTAAGCTAATCAAAGTGAGTTTTCGCCGTTCCCCTTATCCCCCCTACACTTCACTTCGTCTTTCCCCTTTGCGAACCGAAGCTGAGATAATGAGGTCGCTGTAGAGGGGGGGGGGAGAGAGAAGCTTGTCATATGATGAGAACAAGCAAACTGGCGTCGGTCCCCACAGCACGAAGGGGACGGGCTATTGGGAGACGCCAGGGCCACCGATGAACGGCTGAACGAAATGCACGTTCCCCCGAGGGTCGATGGTGTCGCGCGGTAATGGATGATCAACCTCTGGACGCCTGATGGGGAAGGAAGAAAAGGAAGGAGAAGAAGGACATCCGGTGCAGCCGAACGGTGCTCGCCATCCCTCCGTCGATCCGAGTGAACTCGGCCGCGTCCGGAGGGAGGAAATCCATTTTGGGAGACGCTCCAAACCCCCAATACTACGTGACGAATTTCGCAATGGGCGTGGTCGTGCACCTGCCGAGTCGATGCAAAGCAAAGGTGGGGCTGGAACGACCTCCAAGGGGTTCGCCCACACGATGGACACCAGCTCGAGGCAGTTGCGAGTTGGGAAGAAAAAAAAATCGAGAAAAGTAAATTCCTCATTCGTGAGAGGACGCACCTCGAACACCAACAATGTCTTGCAGGCAAGCCAAAGGGGCAGCATCAACCCAACTGAGCTCCAAGTTTTTTTTTTTTTTCTTATTTTTTTTTTTTCTTTATTTTTTTTTTCTGTTCTGTTCCAAGTAAAGGTTCTTTCCTCTTGGTCACGCGCGTTCGAGTACACGTGGTCATGTAATATTAAAGTGCCGCCTTTAGGGACGAACGCCAGCGACTGGTGATCCCAACCCGATCGAATGAACAGCGGATTCAGCGCAGCAGCAAAACAACACTCTTGATCTTTATTTTTTTCGGTTGTTTTTGTTGTTTTTGTTGTGTTTTTTGGGTTCATTTTAGGGAAATCTCGTTTCGGGATGAAAGTTGAAAGGGGGGAAACCAAGATGACCTTTAAATTTGACCCTTCACACCACCCTTTAACCTTGGTTAATCTTTTGTACTTTGTTTTCTAATCACTTAAAGAATGCAAACAATTCGATAGATGTATTTTGCTATACGAGTTTTAAAACATGGCGCGTTTGCATTAAAATCAGCTGATGAATCGTTTGGCAGGGTGCACGTGGGAAACGATATTAATAAAAGGGAAGTTATGAATCTCCCGTTTCCCACACGAGCCCGTGCGGTTCTCTTCCCTTTACACGATTGGCGCTGGAATCGGCTTCAATTCCGCGACATTTGAAAATCATTTCAGTTTCCTCCCATTCCCCATCAGCTGTTCGATATGAAATGCAAATCCGCGTTGAAAACCACGCAAACAAATTATATCATCAAACCCAAGCGCTTTAGAATGAATAAATAAAAATATTATTTATTTTTATAAAAATTAAAAAAATTAAAAAATTTAAAAAAAAATTTTTGTTAAAAATTTTAATGAAAGAAATTAATTGCGAAAAAAAGACTTACGACAGGTGAGCTGATCCGACATCCATCGCAGTCGCAAATCGGTGGATGAACCGCGAGTATTCCTTTGGATAAAAGAAGTTTCATGCTTTTTCCATGATGCCGGATGGAACGTTTCCAGTCTTTGGCAGTCTCTCGTCCGCTGATATATTGAAACTCGTTGGGAGTGAGCCACATGTTGTTAAAAAGAATGCACGGCCCTTTGCTGCCTTGGCACAGACGTGATAAATATAAAAGACCCTGATTGTCACCACATTCCACTTCGAGAACCACGTCGCCGTCCTTGTAAATCGGGCGCAAATAATCCTCGTACATCGACATGTCCACGTATTGGTAGCCGACAGCGGCCGCCGCTGCCGCCGCCGCCGCCGCTGCTGACACAGTAGCGGCCGTCGAAGCGTCGTGAACGGCTGATGCGGAACGATCAATCGTCGCCACAGAGGCGAGCGAGTTGGCGGTCGGGAAGGCCGGGAAGACGCAGGCGTTGCTGGTTGTGGAGGTGGTGGTGGTGATGTTGTTATTGTCGTCGCCTACGCGGGTCGGTCGACGGCCAGCGGTGGTGGAGGAAGCGGCACGCTTGCCTCCACGTCCCGTCATCTTAATACGTCGTAGGGAGTCGTCGGCCACTGGCCGAACGGCCCCCGATCGTTTGGACAGATCCACGGTGCTTTTGTGGGTGGACAGGTCGAGCGTCCACCTGTGTTGCGAGGTGCGTCGATTGGCGTGTGTGACGAGTCCGCCTGCGCGTCGTCTCTCTGGATCCTTTCCGTGAATGCGTCCGCGTCGTCGCCGCTAGGGCTTGGCGTGCGCTGACCCACTTCGCAGGGGTCGCCAGTGAGGGGTGGCGAGGGGTGGCGAGCGTGCGAAGGGAAACGCTAGCGTTGGTGGAGAAACGACGACCCGACCCTCCTTCCCCCTCCTCACGGCGAATGGCAAATAAGCGCCGTTGTTCAACCTTACCCCCTCCTGTCGGAACGATCCACCCTCGCCACGTCTTCCGGTCAAAGGCCACTCATCACGATGCTCGCCAAACTAAGCAGACGACGCCGACCAAACAAAACCACAAAACATATCCACACGTGTCGCGTGACGTCACTCGGGTGTAGGGGCCGTCAGGTGCGCGTCACTTTCATCCAGTTTTTTCTTTTTCTCTCTTTTTTTTTAAAAATTTAAAAACTTTCACTCGGAGTGAGTGAGAGTGAGTGCAGCGAAGCGCCGGTGCTGCTTCGTCGACGTCTCTCTGCGGATGACAACACGCATCCGGTGTGCCCGCCGCGCCTTGTTCACGTGACCCTCGGGCGCGCCGCCCGTGACCATGTGATAGACGCGACCTGTCACCTCCCTCCGCCTGCCTTGGCGTCTCTCCTGACGTTCGTGTTCCCCTAAGCACCGCCCCCTGCTTCCTTCTTTCGTCCCTTCTCGCTCTTTTTTCTCCCCCGCACGTTCGACCGATGCGGACAACAGCGGCTACTTCTTCCTTCCTTTCTTTCATCCTCTCGCTCGCTCTCCCCTTCTTTCACCCTCTCTCTCTCTCTGTCTCTTTCTCGTTCTTTCTCTTTCCACCCCCGCCTCCTTCCCACAGTCCTTTCTTCGCCATAATCCGACACGCCGCCTCGTGGTGGAAAACCAGGTCACGTCCATCGTCGGCTGTTGCAAAACCTCATCACAGTAAATGGCAGCTGCATCGCCGTCCCGATTGGTCGCTCTCTTTAAAGGCCAAGAGCAGTAATTAAAGGGACGCGTCATTCGCCAACTTTGCAATGTCGTAAACAAGAGGAAACCTCACTACGCTCCATAATTCACTCGCCGACTTTACGTTTCGTGGAACCCGTGGCGTGGTGCAACCAGGGGGCTCTGTCGTCATACAACTTTTTTATTTTTTTTTTTTTTTATTTCGGTTTATTTTTTGTCTTTTCGCATTTCCACACGCGATGTTTTTACTCGTTTTGCGCCAAAAAATTTACTTGTTTCTTTCTTTATTGTGTATAAATGTATTGTTGCTGTAAAGGAGTTGTTGAGATCCCCGACTTGAGTTTTTTTTTTTTTTTACTTTCTTTTTCTCTTTTTTTTTTTTTTTTAAATTTATTTTGGTCGCTGTGTTCGTGCGTTGGTTCACGACACAACTCGGAACTCATTCTGCGTTCCAATCGATCAGTATTCGAACGCCGCCGACGCTACCTCTACCTCCCACGCCTAGCGACGCCGCAGCCCTACTCTTCTCAACCCCCCGTACCACCACCACTCCGCTTTTCCTGGCAACGACCTGGGGGCAGCTGAGAGTCATTCGTGCAAGTGCAGGGGAAACTTGCACAGAACGCAGGCAGAAAAAAAAAAAAGTAGGAAAAAAAAAAAAAAAATCGCCACCTAGTGACAGGGTGGGGAAAACACGTCTATCTCGGCAGGGGGCGTGGGCGATGGCGGGGGAGCATGTCTGTGGCGGGGGTCTGATTCATTCTTTCTCTCGTCACCAGGGGAGTTTTCACCCCTGTCGAGATGCATGCATTGGACGAGGAACCCAACACGAATGTTAGCGATGACGGAGCATCTGCTGTTGATGCGTCATCCTCAGGTCTCACGTGACTGCGGCGGATGGTCATTAGACGGCGACGACGGATAAACCTTATCTCGACTGACCTCTTCCAATATAATAATTTTTTTTTTTTTTTTTTGTGAAAATAAAACTTTTTTGAATTCCAATTAAAAGTTTCCAAGAATTTTTCTATAAAATAAATAAAACCAAAAAAAAAAAAATTTCAATATAAAATAATAATAATAATAATAAGGGTCTCGGTTGATGCACCACCTCTTGCTTTCACCACCCTCACGACCCCCTCCCCCCGTGTTCCGTTTTCCACGCGTGCGCCTAGGAAACGCGTGCGTGCGTGACTGGTTGGCGAGGAACGCGTCGAGGCTCGTTAATATCCGGGCGCAGAAGGAGGACCAGCGAGCAACAGGGAGTGGCTAAGTTTAGCCGTCGCCGACCTCGACAAGAAAGAAAAAAAAGTAAAAAAAAAAAAAAAAAAATCAGGAAGAAAAAAAAAAAAGTCATGGACGACCCAACTTCGAGGAGGTCCTTGAACACACGCATGACAACTCGTGCCGTCACTTGGTTACCCCTTTTGGTTTTATGAGATTTCCCACCCACTCATTGTAGGACTATGGCAGATGTCCTGCTTTTTCTCTCTCCCTTTCGCGCTCTTCTTTCTATGGTCTACTTTGGTGCCTATGTGTTGACCCCTCGGCTGCATGGAAGGCATCCAGTCTGAAAATAAATCCAGCGAAGGCTGACAGTTCTCCCTGATGCGGAGTTCCGCCCACTCATCCCCCCTACCCTTCCTCTTACGGACGCAGAGCAGCGACGAATCCAGAGATTGCCGCCAGGCGAAGCATTAAGGTGTATGACCCCAGCCGTTACTATCATCAGTCGCTGCACCTAGCAACCAGAAAGAGTGAAAAAAAATTTCTACGTGTGGTCAGAGCGAAAATGTATTAAGTTGGCAAGTTTGAACTCATTAATTAGGGAAAATAAAGAAAAGAGTTTTGTTTTGTTTTTATTGAGATAATTTGACGGTTGAGCGTTGAGTTGGAAGAATTTGATCAAAATTGTGTTGTTCCTCGACGATACCGTAGTGTAGAGGTTCTCAACCTGTATCGGTACCGGTACGCGAATGTCGAGCTACCGGTACGGGATAAGTGGATTTTGAATGGGGTTTTTGATGTTTTGTGGAAGAATTCGATTTTTTTGAGGAGATTTTGACTGTTTTTTGGATTTTTGGGGTTTGATTTTGTGATTTTTGAAGATAATTTTGGTATTTCATTAAAGTTTTTAATTTTTCGGGGTAAATTTTTTATTTTTTGAATCGAATTTTGGTTTTATTTGTGGAAATTTTGATATTTTTGGGGAAAATGTTTAATTTTTATGGATTTTTGGTGTTGGATTTTGTGATTTATAACTGGAATTTATGGAGATTTTTAATTTTTTTTGGATTCTTGGTGTTTGACCTCCTACTACGTCACTACATTGTACTCTACTAACAGCTACACTATCTTAAAAACATTGGGAACCTCTGCCGTAGAGCACAGTGAAAGTGTTTCGATTTTGATTATTTCTAGTTTCGATTCTGGGCTTCACGGATTGGATTTAGTTAGTGTGACGTCATCCACGGCGTCTGTGTGTCTCGGAGATTAATCAATCGGGGTCGTCATAGAATGAACAAAAATTTCCCATTTCCCGTTCCCCTTTGCGCGAAAAAAAAACACTTTTTACGGCGAAAATAATTTCGACTTTTTTCTTTTTTTTCTTTTTTCTTTTTTCGAGGAGCATGTGAATGTTTTGGTTCTGGGCATGGCGTTTTCTAAATATAAAGTGAAGCGTTCTTTCTTTTCTTCTCTGTCCGCCGCCCCGTCTTTACTCTCCTCCCTCTCGGCGTCTCGAATAGGGGGCGCCATGTGCTCGCCACGGACGCAGGGGCATCAGTTTACACTCAACAGAAATTGGAGTCTTTTCTCGTCCAGGCGAACGATCACGTATCAGATGCGAGGTTTTCGAGAGAAAGAGTAAAAAATCTCTGATTGATTTGAGTCATCCGAGTCGATTGTCAAGGACGAGTCTTTAAGTTTCATTTCACTCCAGACGACGTGTACGAGTCTGAAGAGTCCATTCAAAAACGGCTAATAAATGTAAACGGATATTTCCTACGAGAAAAATTCCACAAGTGGCAAATTAATAAAAATAAGTAAATAAACTCAAAAATTTTTCAATTTTCACACTAAATGACCGAATTTCTGGACCTCACGTGACACGAAATTCAGCATTCAATTTTTTGGTCAAAACCAAAGTGTTTTGAAAATAACAGCGCATGCGCAGACGATCATTGAAGGTCGTTTGAGTGAAATAAAAATGAAGGTCATTGAAGTGGACGCTGCATCTCCCCATTGAATGTTTCAATAACAATTAGAATATTGTTCTGTAGAGGCAATAACTGAATTATGACGTATAATTAATATTAATCATCCAGCGGGCAGCTAGTAACCATAATGAGGCTTCACTGCAAATCACTAATTCCTGTATTTTCAACTTTTCTCTAAAATCTCAAAAAATAAAATAAACAAATAAATAAACAAAACAATTTTCCACTAAAAAAAAAACATCGCCGAACAAAACAAAAAACAGTTGTTCATTCCGTTAATAAATAAATAAATCCAACTTTCCAAAGTCGAAAGTGTCTACGAAGCAATTTCCTGCAAAGTGCTCAATCCGTCTTTAAAAATGCAAATGAGGAAGAGAAACATTCCTTGCTGGATCCTCTCTATCCGAGAGTTTTAAGAGGAAGGGAAGTTTCGATCACAAAATTAGTGACGGACACTCGCCTCAGGGTGAAACGAGGGATACTGTCCTTGCCTCCGACACGCTGATTAAGCTAATGACGAATAGCAACAAACGAAGCCTGCGTACATAATTTTCTCCAATTTTTTCCCTTCGCAGATTGAATTAAGGATGATACAAATTGGATAACACCGAGGGGGAGATTTGCAGAAAGCATTCTAGTGTATTTATTCCGTCTCCTTATCATTTGCGCTACCTCAAGTCCCCAACCTTGACCTTGAGCTAACAGTCTATCAGTTCTTTTCCTTTCTTTCTCGGGTGACTTTGATGAAAGACTCGTTTTGCGCGTCGACTTGAAATTCTCCCTATGGGCGAGACTTCAATAATGATAAGTGCGCGGATCCATTTAGTGCACGCGCTCCTTTAATCTGGTGGCGTCTCGCGTCTCCCTGGTGAGTTGGCCTGGTGCGCGTGCGTGGGTGGATGGATGGATGTGCGTGGCGACCGCCTTTCCTCTTCCTCCCGTGCCGTGCCGTCGACCACCGTCGCCTCTGGTCGATGCAGTTGAAGAGAGCACAAATTACAAAACATTCTCTGCGCTCTCTCTTCTCGCTTCAACGTTTTTCATCCGTTTTCGAATTTCCGCTCTCTTTATTAATCAACTCTTTGACCGCTAAAAAACAAACTGCGCACGAATTGCATCGCGCAAATCGATACGGCTCGATTATCGATTCGCTCCGCAGCCCGTTTTACGTGCCAAACGTCGAGGATTAGTCGCACGGAATATCGAGTCGATCGAATGGCCCTCTCAACTTCGGCGACAATAAATAATGGAACTCGCAGCTTATCGGTCACGTTTCGAGGGCGGAGGCTTCGTTGCGCCGCCAGGCGTCCATCTTACTAACCCGCCTATAGTGCAAAGAGGAACGCACCCTAAACATGGTTTGTGCAACTCGCCAACCCCAGAAGAAAGAAATGGACGAAGTTGATTTGAAACTTCTTTAGAGGGGATAGAGGAAGATAGAGGGGAGGGAAAATGGTCGGCGCGTTCTTTATTCCCGCCCCCTCGGCGTCTGCCTCTCAGTCTCCTCTCCCCTCGAAGTCTGCGCCGACCTTTTTCCTTCTTTTTTTTATGCTGACAAGCACCTCGTGGCGCCACTAACTGATCACCCCCGCATTGCGTCTTCTCCCTCGAACGGTCACGTTTATTGTCGCCATATTGGCCGTCGCTTGCATGCAAAAATGACGGCAACACGCGCGCGTCGACTTGTTTCCCACGCTCGGCACGTGTAGGCGGAGGCAAAAGGGAGAGGTCCGTGCTTCATTAGAGGATAACGTGGGGAGGGGTTAGTCAAATGAATTGGCGGATGGCGGTATAAAGATGCCGCTCCGGCGTCGGCGTTCGACCGACATTCGAGATGAGTTGCTGGAAGTGACAGCAGGGCTTTTGCAAGAAGGCACCTGCTGCTTGGAAAAGAGAGTTCAAAGTGGAATCGAATTGCATTGCGCATGGGCAGGAGATCAATTAGACACACGTCTTTTTCCTCAGAGTCCACCACATGGGGAAGTGCAATTAAGATGGCGGGTTTTGTTGCAACCAAGAATTTAAGGAGTGACTTTTAATTTTATTTTTTTTAAATTTTTTTTTTGAGTTTTATTGTCGGATGAAGACGCTCAGTTTTATTTTAAATTGAATTTGACCTGAGTTTGCACTGTAAGTTGTAATTGGATAAAGATCTGGTGTTTACACTCAATGTCAATTCACCTATGGTGTGTAATTGAACAATAAAAATAAATCTAAATAAGAACAAGTCAGAGGGGTGCGGGGTGATGGCAGAGGGGCTGTGGGTGTGAACAAAAGCGGGGAATTAAAACGGAAATAGTTGGGCAAGAAAATTTGTCTTGTTTTGTTAGAAAACAAAAGTAGCAGGTGCAACGTTTGTATGTCTGACGTTTACTATAAATTCCATTTGTCGCTGAATGTGTCGGGTGTGTTGTCTGCACTGTGTTGAGTTTTCCATATGTCGGAATAATTGTCCCTAAAACCCCGAGTGACGATGTCGATCCGGCAATCGATTCTTAGTAGAATCGATAAACTACGACTAAACGAATACAACGCTTGATAGTTAGGAGTAATGAAGACTCAAACGACATGGTTCTCAATACATATACAATTTATTGGTGAATATTCTGGCTAATACGCAAAATATCATAACGCGTGAAAGATAGAAGGCGATAATGACGTAACTACTAATCTATAAGGTTAGGGTTATTCGGTATTTCGAATAAGCGGAACGAACGGAAATACAATTTGGGTCGTTTGCTATGGCCGAACGACCAAACCTGAATATACGATTGATTGAACAAAAGTTAGAGTAAAGTTGTGGCAATTTAAATTCTTAGATCGATTCAACCTTAGCGCTTTTTAGGTCCACAGCGCGACCTGGTGGCGGATTCCATGACTACATTTTTATAACGGGCACACCCATAATTGATCTGCTGGATGCCACTTCACTTAATATGAAATATAAGTTTCTCCATCCGATTCTATTCGATATAAACGATATAAAAGTTGGAGTTTGCGTCGCCAACATAGTTCGAGCGACTAATTTCACGATTTATCGACAAATCATTCGCCCATTTCGGAGCAAAAATTCCATTTCGCGTAAAACACAAAAAAAAACAAAATAAAAACATCCAAAATCGTGTCGTAAATATTCCGGTAACGACGACCAATTTCGTCGCTCAATCCGAATTTCGGCGTTCCAAAATTGATGTTTTCTTCTTCTTCTCCCTCCCTCTCGTCATCAGAGCCACTTGAAATGGTCGTGTCCGAGCGGCCCTCCAACCAACCCAACTTGCCGCTGTGATGAGTTTCGCCCCTATGCCGCCAGGGGTGCTTTACCCCCCTCGCCTTCAATCACCCCCGCATCCACGACGACTTAGAGAGAGAGGAAGGGGCGGCCAAACTCCCTTAATAAAGGGTGCCCTCCCTTCCCTCCCGACGGTCAGCTGGGGGCGCCCGTTAATTGCACGCGCAGTCTCGCGTGAGCACCGGAAATGTGTTCGCTCGGCCAGAAGAGGGCGCTCGCTGTCTTCGACCGACGGTCGGTGCCATTGACGCGAAAGAATACAGAGCTCGACTGAAGAACTATTTCCCCCTCCACTTTTTTTTTCTTCTTTTCCTTTTTTTCTTTTTTTTTTCTTGCAGCTTCTTCTTCGAGCTTTGTCTGCCTGATCTCCGACGGCTGACGCACATGCGCAGTCAGCGATCCACCTTTTGCTCTCTCTTTATCTTCCCTACGGGCACCAACCCCGCCTAGACGACCTCCTCCCTCCTCGTGTTCCATCCACTCCACCCACCCTAGGGCCAGGTCAAGCTTGGATGGACGTGACATGAACATCCAGCTAGCCAAGCAAGAAAAGTATCTTGTGTCCGTTTTCACGAGACTAAACTGGCCTCCGCCCCGACGCCCACGCACAGCCAAAGAATCCGACACCTCGTGTATAATTCCTTTAGAATCACGATCACACCGTGTGGAGTTAAATTGCGATCATTCACTTCCTTTCCTGTTTAAAACACGACTCAATAACCTCTTCTTCCGATTGCTAGTCACCGGCTAACCAAATCAAGCTGGGATTAGTGGATTGGGATCTGGAGGTTTTGCGGGGCTTTGGGGAAAAGTTATTAGTGGGGCCCTATAATATTTGTAAGTATATGCCATGTGGGCCTTGGCCTGGGGCCCGAAAAACCGACGTCTGGCTCTTCTTGCAACTATTTTGGGGCCCTATTTCAGAAAAATTAAATTTTTTTGGGGGGATTTGGGGCTCTCCATTATTATTATTAGTTGGGCCCCAAAATATTTGCAAATATTTGGCATGTGGGACTTTTCTGAGCGCGGGGCCTTGGTCTAGGGCCCGAAAAACCGACGCCTGGTTCTTCTTGCAACTATTTTGGAGCCCTATTTCAGAAAAATTAAAATTTTTTGGGGGGATTTGGGGCCCTCCATAATTATAAATGGGGCCCCAAAATATTTGCAATGTGGGACTCCTCCCAGCGCGGGGCATTGGTCTGGGGCCCGAAAAACCGACGCCTGGCTCTTCTTGCAACTATTTTGGGGCCCTATTTCAGAAAAATTAAATTTTTTTGGGGGATTTGGGGCTCTCTATTATTATTATTAGTGGGGCCCCAAAATATTTGCAAATATTTGCCATGTGGGACTTTTCTGAGCGCGGGGCCTTGGTCTGGGGCCCGAAAAACCGACGTCTGGTTCTTCTTGCAACCATTTTTGGGTCCCTATTTCAGAAAAATTAAAATTTTTTTTTGGATTTGGGCCCCCCCCCCCATTATTATTAGTGGGGCCCCAAAATATTTGCAAATATTTTCATGTGGGACCCCTCTGAGCGCGGGGCCTTGAAAAACCGACGTCTGGTTCTTCTTGTAACCATTTTTGGGGCCCTATTTCAGAAAAATTAAATTTTTTTTTTTTGGGATTTGGGGGCCCTTTATTACCGTATGGGCCCTTTTTTGTCATGATGTGCCGTATTTTCGTTCGTGGATTCATTGAAACCAATGCGGAGTTGGAGTTGTCTAATGTGCAATCTGTGTTGGTTGCAAATGATTTATTTGATTTTTTTTTTGACGGGGAAAAAAAGAAGTTAAGTTTGCGATGCAGTTTGTTTCTGTTTGTAAATGGTTTCATTTGAACCGGGCAGTTGTCGATTTTTTTTTGTATTTTTTTTGAATTTTTTTTTTTGTAGACTTTTTATGAATGTAGCTGAAAGCACCAATGGGCGCGCCAATGAGGTTCAACTTTAAAAGGTAATGGTGGCGCCCTCAGTGAGTGTTGTCATTCCAATTTCTTTTATGGAGCTTTCGAGTTTCGACTGACCCGGCAGTGAAATTAAGAGTTCTAGTTTTTCTGTCAAAGTGAAGCCTGCGACGGTTTACAAAACTGACGTTTTATTAAAACTCCAAAGTGGATTAATTGAACGATTAAAAATGTAAATGGAGGACGGGCGGTAATTGGATATCAAATGGGGAAATTAAATGAGAAGAATTATGGAAGGAAATATTTCCATTTTTAAACTGTATTTTGATTTGATTTTTTTTTTTTACATTTTAAGTTCTGCAAAAACATTCAAATTTGGCGGGCAAAATACATGATTCGTCATTAGATAGATCTAGATCCGGTTCCTGGATCCATACTTCCCTCTAGAAAATGGCGTATCGCTGTCGAAGCACCGAAAGAGCACCGAAGGAAATTAGAAATTTAATGGTCATTCTGTTGACTTGTAAAGGTGATAAAATTTTAAAACTTCTATCGTAAACCGTTTTAACAAATTTATATATTTTTCTAGGACATACTTGCACCGAACATAACCAGATTGTCAAAATGAAAGTCAATGCCGATGAATCGGGTGCAATTACTGTTAAATCGTCGTACAAATTACGTACGGAAGGAGTTTTAGTAACCAAGTAAAGTGAAAAGGATTATCTCGCAGGATTGATGGTATATTAATTGACAAAAAATTATGAATAACTTAATTTTTGCATTTATATTTCAGTGTACACATACCTCGGTTTTATGGTAAATTACAGAATATGTGTATAAATAATACTTTTGGGGTACACAATAAACTTTTTCTGTGGATAAATCATTTTAAATTATAGAATTGTATTTACGAAAGATTCCCATAAGCCAACATCAAAACTATACGCTAATATTTCTGTTCTTTTTAGAGTTTGGGACCAGTTGGTGTTTTATATGGAAAAAAATCACCTGAATATTGAACCAGATTAGGTATACATTACAAACATTTGTTACGAAAACTTAAACTCGACGCAACGCAATTTATAACTTTTAGCACATTATGATGGTACTGCTCACTCTGAATGACTTCAGGACTTACAGCTGGCACTATGACTGCAGGATTTGTTTTATTCTGGCCTAGCAGGTTGAATCAGACTCAGTTTCAAATGCAACTTAGGCTCGTATCAGTAAGAAGTAAAGTTATCTCCTTAATTGAGGAGTCCAGAATTGAATTTAATAATTCTTTTTCTTTATTCTTCCATAGGGTATTAATAGGGACAAACTTTACTTGTCAAATTGCCATGTAAATTTCGAGTTTAACACATCTAAAAACTGAATTATGGATGGGCGAGCAACGCGACTATTCGTGGCATGAAAGAGAATATCCACAGGCCCACCGCAAGATTGTCCACCCGAGTATTTGGAGGAGACGACTACCGACACGGCCTCCCTCCGTGGGTTAGGTGGTTAGTTACGTAACCAAGGTCTAGCTGCCGCCTGGGTGCACCCCGCTTGAGATGCTCCTGATCAATACTGCGCATTGATTGTAGACTTATTTTCTTGATTTGTGTATTCAGGTACTGTAAATTCACTGAAATTTATACAGTTAATTTATTTTAAAGGTTTCTTGATAGTAGAAGACGCAAGAGCTAACGGACAACTTCCACTTCTGGCAAGAGAAGCATAATAACCTGGCGTGCACCCATGTACATTTAGACTAGGTACTTAATACTAGATAATTAACATTAAGACTGGAAAATCCCTGTTTGCGCACAAGTACATGTTTGACAACATTACTAAAGAAGTTATTGAAACATTTACTGGGGACCAATGCCCCAAATTAAATAATGTAGCTGTTCTTCAACGATTTACATTGTTTTGCTCTATAATTGAAAGTGAAATAATGCTGCACAACATCTCCTACTCCTTGTTTGTTGTGCCATGGTATGTAATGCTATTGTTTACAATATGGAACAAAATATCTCTAGCAAAATGGAGGTAGCAAACGATACATTTCAAATAACTATGTTGAGCACAATATCACAATATTATGATCATATTATTTGGGATAAAAGAGGTTTTGATTTTCTATTCTAGTTTAAATTGTTGTTTATTTATTTATTTTTTTCAATTTAAAGATAAAAGAATGGACAATTACTTTCTGGCTTCCAATCCAGTTCCAACTTTATTAATGTGTGTTTTGTATATTTTGTTTTCTGCATTCTTTGGTCCTTGGTGTATGGTAAAGCGAAAACCCTTCAATCTCAACAAACTGATTATAGTTTACAACGTTTGCATGATTGTCGCAAACGCTTATTTATGTTCCACGGTATGTAAAGGAAATGCCATTTATTTCGAGATGAAATACAGATGTTTAATTTCCATCTAGGTTTATAGTTTGATTACACTTTCGCACATCTTTTGTGCTCCAGTTGATTATTCTAATGATCCAAAAGCGACACAAGTAAGTACAGTTTAAGCTGTGTGGTTAGCACAGAATTACTGGGTCAAGATCCAATCAATCTTTGGCCAAACAAAAACAGAATGCTCTCCTGACTGTGTCTGGACCACACAGTTTACACTGTATTGTAGTACAGCACTCATAAAGTCATTTAAACTTGTTTACATTTTTTAAAATAGTCTAAATGTAAGATTTTACATGTTAAACTCGACGTTTAGACTAGTTTAAATGACTTTATGAATGCACCTAGTGAAATAACTTTTTTAAGCAAAGGGCTTTAATTTTTGTTGCAGTTGGCAGATCTTTGTTATTATTACTACTTCACAAAGTTGTTAGACTGGTTTGATACTGTAAGCGATGAATAAGACAAAAGCGTTTAAATCCATTTTTATGTTGTGAAAAATTTCCATTTCTTTAAGCTCTTTTTTATCCTGAAGAAAAAGTTTGGCCATATCACTTTTCTTCATTTGTACCACCACTGCTGCATGCCTATTAATGGTTGGATTATTGTTCACTTTGTACCTGGTAAATAACATTGACCAGGAATCTTGTATAGCATTTCTCCAATACCGGTTGGTACTTTATTTTGCAGGTGGTCAAATTGCACTGGTTGGACTGTTGAATACTCTTGTGCACACAGTAATGTACACTTACTATGCATTGGCAGCACTAGGTCCAAAGTGGCAGCAATATCTGTGGTGGAAAAGATATATTACTATTTTACAAATGGTAGGGAATGTGCTAAGTAATGACTGAATGCGTAATGTTGTTGTACTTTCAGATGCAATTTGTTATCATTATGACTCAGTTCACTTACAGTCTGTGGAAAGACTGTGGATTTCCCAGATACTATCTCTTCTTTTATCTACCTCAAGTGATTCTTTTGTGCGTTTTATTTGGAGATTTTTACATGAAAGCATACAAGAAAAAACACGTGTAGTTGTATCAGAATTCAATGGTTTCTTTTGTTATGACTTAATATTAATTAAATAATTACTGTGTATTTGTTAAAAGTACAATAACAGTATTAAATAGTGTAACTAAGCAATTTCATATATCAAAACTTTGCATTTTAAATATGGAAACGCCCCATCGTTCATTGTTTTGAGTACACTCAACCGCTCTTTATACGGCTTTTTATCATAACGACCTTGTGCCATTACGGTTAAATTTTTATTTACGGCCTAATATTTTCGATATACGGGCAAAAATCAGAAAATTCCATAACGATCTCTGATTCGTTATACAGCATTTCGCTTTCCAGCCAACTTTTCCGGAGCCTATCTAGACCGTAAAGCGAGGGTTGAGTGTAGTCTGAAATTTGACCACAACGTACCCCAGAAGTCTAGGTGCCCTGTGTGGCTGCACCAGTCGAGCCAATCTCGACATTGAGGACATGATTCAATCAATTTGGCAGTTTTTTTTATTATTAATTCATAAACCACATCACTCACTAGTGAAGGTGACAACAGCTTTAATAAAAAGTTGATCATTGACCACATACTGCGGATGTAATTTAGCAAGGGGAAAGTATTGGTAAAAGATGAGTGCTGAATTTTTATCCGTTGTAGGCCTACCAACATATTGAGGCTCAGGTATGGAATAAATGGTTGCTTCAAATGACTCCTTCCCTTCTAACTGATCTAGAAGAATGAAAGTTGCTTTGTATGTCACTGGCCATTTTAGAATTGCATCGTATCCACCTCGCATGATGCAAAGAGAAAGGGCGATGAATTCTCCATTTGCCTCACCATTTGGATACAGTTCCATACATAATTTGTATCCGTATTCGTTGGTGTAGAAAGGCACGCTGGTTATTTTGTGGTTGTGTGCATTTTTTGCTTCATTTTGCAGTCGAGAAAATTTTTTCACTTTCCAAACGAGCACGCCAACATGAGTATTTCTGCACTCCAGGGATCGCAAGTATGCAGCGTGCTCCCGCAATTCTTCCTTTTGATTTTTCAGCGACAAAGCCATTGATTCTAAGAAAGAATTAATGCAAAAAAAAATGTTCTGTGCACTAAAAACAGACCTTACTATTAGAAGTTTCCATAGAACGAAGCACATACTGTCTGAATCTCTTCATCTCAACTGCCTCTTGATGTTGCCTTTTCTGTACGTTTTCTATTTAAAAGAAAAAATATTACCAAAGAGCTGGAAAGGACTAAAATCTCACCCAAAAGCAGAAAAAGATAAAAATGTCACCAAAGAGCTGAAAATGTGTTTTTTTTTAGCTTTAGAATGAGGTTTTGGTGATTTTTCAGCTTTATGGTTATTTTTTGGGCACTTTTCTAGGTTTTGTGACCAAAACGTCACCCAAAAGCTGGAAAATAGTGCCAAGGATCAGTGGAACCGGTTAAAATATTTGAATTCCACCACTGCTAGGCGGTCCCACCTTCCCCCGAGGTGCCCCTTAACCTGTGGCGCTGTTGTGTTTAGTACAAAATGAACAATTATGAACGGGCCGGCCTGTTAATATGTTGAGGGTGAGGTTGTATCGCGAATTTAAGAAATCGCAAAACCAAGCAATTGTGAATTTTGTACTTGTTTGGATTTGTGATTTGTAGCGCAAATCCACAAATCGCGAATAATTGTATCGCAAAATCAAGCAATCCCGCTTTTTTCACGCTTTTAACACGGGAAATGGCTAGATACAAGCGAGAGAAATATTTTTTCGATAAATTTTTCCACTCTACCTGATCATATGTCTTATCGTACATTCTGAAGTAAACCTTACAAAAAAGTTTTGGTACACTTTATTTCGGTGATTTTTTTCGCGGTTCTTTTTATTTTTAAATTATACCGCGAAAATTGGCGGTATACTAATTCGCGATATTATGGATTCGCGCCAGCGCACCTCGCGGCATCCGGATTCGTGGTATACCGATTCGTGGTATAAATATTCGCGGTGCAACATGCGCCCCAATATGTTTACCCTTTGTGGACGTTACATCTTTTCCAATGATTTTAATTAGCTTGCTGATAATTATGACTTTATCTAACAACTGATCTGAAATAGCATTTAGATGATTTTTGTCTGCAGTGGAATTGACTTCTGATGTGTCTGTCCCAGGGAAATTATTTGTCTATGAAAACAATCATAATATAAATTTTTGGTTACCGCTATTAAAATTTTTTTTGATTATTTTAGTACCTTCTGAGATAACTGGCTTTGCGCTATGCATAATTCCTTTTTGAGAATATTGCATTTATTCTTCCAACTCTGAACAAAAGAAGGCATTAAAATATATCAATGGTTTTAATGTTAATTTTAATTTACATCAGCAGATGCCTTTAGCTCCACTACTTGCATTTCCAATGCCAATTTTTGGTGTTGATTCAACTGCAGGATTGAATCTAAATTATAGGCGGAGTTATCTGGTTGATTTTCTAATGCTTCACCAATCTAATTTAAATTCAAAAATTGTAATTAACTTTCATGGAAATTATTGTAAATTGAAAACAAGCAATAGATTCGTAACTAATTAGCATGGAGATATCCTCAAAGTGGGCAGGGCCCGATTTTCGGTCTATCAGCATGGGACATCCATACACAGTAACGAAGGAAATTATATACAGTCAGACCTCGATAAGTCGAATTCCAAGGGATCAGAAAAAAAATTTGACTTATGCTTGGTTCCCACTTGACTGAAACAGAGCAGAAAATCCATTTTTCTGCCCAGTATATTTTCTGCTATGACATCACTTCCTGTTATTTGGGCAGAAAATAGGGAGCAGAAAAAATAGACTCTATTCCTATTTTTTCTGCACAGAAAAACCCCACCTGCCAATCAGATGATTTTCTGCCCAGTGACATCATACTGACCTTTGGACTGTGCCTTTGGTCACTTGTATGCTGCCCT
>JAQIXU010000322.1:0-40692 GCA_034701245.1 Strigamia transsilvanica | reverse complement strand
GGATTACCTTCTTCGATAAGCTTCTGCAATTCTTCAATTTCTAACTGTTCATCTGTTTTTGTTGCTGATGCTTTAGATACTTCTTCTAGTTCTAGCTGTTCTTCTGGTTTCATTACTGCTGAACTCTTTTCTGGTTCGACCTGTTCATCTGTTTCTGTTACTCCTGAGCGTTCTCCTGGTTCTACTTGCACTTCTGTTTTTGTCACTGCTGAGCTCTCTTCTGGTTCTACCTGTTCTTCTGTTTTTGTTACTTCAGAACTTTCTTCTACACTTTTAGAAGTTAAAGGCTTCATTTCCTTTCTTGCTTTGAAACCTCTGAAATTGGCTTGCAATTTTGTAGCGGCGGTTTGTAATTCTTCGGGATTACCTTCTTCGATAAGCTTTTGTAATTCTTCAATTTCTAACTCATCAACTGTTTTTTCTAATTGAGAATTTTCATCAACTTCATCGTCTAATACCTGACTTTTATTTTGTGGCGAAGAGGTCATTTCCTTTCTTGCTTTGAAACCTCTGAAATTGGCTTGCAGTTTTGTAGCGGCGGTTTGCAATTCTTCGGGATTACCTTCTTCGATAAGCTTTTGCAATTCCTCAATTTCCAACTCTTCTTCAGTCTTATTTGCTTCTGAATCTTTCAATTCTTCCACCTTTACTTCATCATCGACTGAGATGTCTCCAGCTACTTCTTCTTTTTGAGCCTTTGTAGAAATTGTTGCAGTTTCTACTTCCTTTCTCACTTTGAATCCTCTGAAGTTAGATTGCAGTTTAGTGGCAGCTTTTGATAATTCTTCAACATTGCCTTCACTTATTAGCTTCTTTAATTCCTCTATTTCATCTACTTCATTTACATTCATATTTTCTACTCCCATCTTTGCTTGCATTATTTCAGAATTTATTTCTGAAACTGCATCTGGTTCTACAATTGTTTCTGATTGTGTGCTTTCCACTAATAAGTTAGATTGTGATGGTGTTTCTTGTGATGTATCTTTGGTTGATTCTACTGTTACATTTGTTTCTGGGGAAGTTGAGCTTGTGTCTTGAATAGTCTCTTCATTAGTCTCTTTTAAAGCAGATGCTATACTTCCAATATTTGTATCTAGTACTTGTTCTGGATCTGGTGTAACAATTTGTTCTTCAGCATTCATGTCATCCACTTTAGGCAGTGGTTCTTGTCCAGTTTCTTCAGGGATTGGGTCTCTTGCTTCTGAAATAAGCTCTTTGGTAGTTTCTTCAGAAATTGATTTCTCCACTGTTTCTTCAAGAATTAGTTTTCCCACTGTATTTTCTGTAATTTTTTCTTGACCAACACTTACTTCAGAAAATTGTTCTTTGGCAGTTTCCTCTGGAATTGGTTTTTTACTACTTTCTTCTAAACCTGGCTTTTCACTTCTTTCTCCTGGAATTGGTTGTGTGTATACAATTTCCTCAAATTTATCATCTTTTAAATTCTCTACATTTTCTTCTACCAATAATTGTGACACTGGTTCTAAATTGGGCTCTGTTTCCGTCCAACCTAATTCATTTTTATTAGCATCTATTCCATTTATGGCAATTATATTTTCTTTATTTAGAGTTTTACCGGACAAAACCTCGCTTTCATCTTCGGTTGTTTGCGAAAAGGTATCGGTCATAGTTTCCTGACTGCTAGCAGGACTGGTTTCAATAAACTTCTCATCGGTAACCGACTCCGAAAAGGTCTCCGATGATTGCGTAGTTGTATTATCAGTACTACTTTCCACTGTGTCAGTACTCAATTGTTTTTCCACCTTTTCTGTTTTTGTATATTCCTTAACACTAAACTCTTTTCTCTCATTCACTGCAGTATTGTTTTGATCTGTATAATCTTCCACAATAAGTGTAAATTGAGTCCCAATTGATCTCAATGTCTTCCGCTTCCCAATTTCTTCGACAACTTTTTCTATCTCTTCTTTTTTGATTATCTGCTCTTGTTGAACCACATCTTCAGCTCTTGTGTCACTACTAACATTCTCCAAATTATTTTCTTGGGGTTCAATCTGCAAATAAAAATTTAAAAAAAAATTAAAATTTATTTAACAATGTTGAAACATGCAATTTCTAACCTTTTTTTCAGTTTTTTCAGGTTGGCCCAGATCCTCCTGTGTTTGTAAATCTGTCTAGAAATGGGCAGTAAAGTTTTATTACAGTGGGTAAATAATATTAAGAAAAATTACTCACTTTCTCATACGCTTGTAAATCCACCGGTACAAATTTCCTCTTTTGGATCAGATGTCTTATGGGTAATTCAACATCAGGTTCTTGAACTAGAGGGAGAAATCCAAAGCAAATAAGCATTTAAAAGGACATTAAAGCAAGGTCTACAATTTCATATGCTATTTACTATTTTGTCCAAATTACTTGACAAAACAAGACTTAAGCTCTTGTGACAAATACTATTTACAATAATAATTAATACCTTTGATAGTTAACTGTTGGTCTAAAGCAAGGCTAAACACGTGGCAACATTTCTTCACCTTTTTCGTAAAAAATAATTTAGGGGTCACAGATAAATCCATATTTAATTTATATTAAATTGAATTAATACATAGTTGACTTTAAGAAGTAAAAATTTATATCTTAAGAAATAAGCAAAAATTTGTTTTGGGGTGAATGAAGGTTATGCACCATTTCTTAAAGTAAAATTGACAAACTCAAGGCTGTTTAACCAATAAATTATGAAGGAAAGAATTATGTCATCTTTTGGCACTTGATGACACTTTTTCATAAATAAGTTATATAATTCTGATTTCTAACTAACCACAGAAAGGATATGAATCCACAATGGCAATTTTGGTTCGAGACATTTCTTGTTTCATATTCAAAGCTGTCACACCTGGAAATCAAATTGAACTTCTTACCTTCATTCCCAAAATATAAACATCAACTGATTTTACCTTCCATTCCATTGTATTTCCCTTTCTGACACATTGAATTCATACAACCCATATTCTTTTTCAAGTGATTAATTCACTTTTTCTGATAAAAATCACCAAAATTGGTGCTGCAGCATGAAATCTGTGACCATGTTTGATCCATATTTTACCTTTTCTTAAAATAGACTGTGCCCTATTTTTTTTAAATTTTATTTCTAAGCTTCATAAACCCCACCCAGGTAGAAAAAACACACACCCTTCTAAATGTGAAATATCACCTTTATAGGGATTATTTATTTATAGCAAATTCAAATCAAATTGGATTTACCTTGTTTCCTAATGTGCATTAGAAATTCACAGTAATGGGCAGCGAAAAGATGAATGTTCTGCGGCTGCCGGCGGAGAACTTCCCTTGCCAGTGCTTCTAGTAGATCTTCCATACCAGTGGGCACTTTGATGAAGGAGAAGAGTGGACTGGCAAATAAGGTCATTTTAGACTAAAAAAGAAATTTGAAAAATAAAAAATATTTTTTTTTATATAAAAAAAAAATTTTATGTTGAAAAAAAATTTTTATATTGATAAACATTATTTTTTAATTGTTAAATTTCTCAATTACAATTACCATAAAACAATGTGCAATCTATCATTACTTCAGATGACAAGAAAAGCAATCAGCAAAGTGATGCACTTATACATAAAACATTGATGTTTTAATCAATAATAATAATATAATTGTAATATATTATTATTTGTAATTAATTGGTTACCATTTCAGTTGATTTAAATATAAAATATAATATGTGTAAAAATATATTTTCCAAGTGTGGTTTGGTTTTGTGCTGTTTAGGACATGAAAATCAATCTATTGATTGGTAAAATCCATTTCTTCCAGTTATTTAATTAATCAGATACATAATGTTGATTTTTCATCATTTAATATCAAGTTAAAACAGATAATTGGACTAAATGAATTAGTTTGCTACTACTTACATTTTCATGCCTGAAAGAAAGCATGTTGGCAATGGGCGACACGCTTCTTGGCTTTGTTGCCATGGCATTCACCTGGATACACAAACACAATTAGCTAAATATTGGCAACATGTACTCTATAAAATAATTTTTTTTTGTTTAAAGTAAAAACAATTATTTTATTTCAATACACAAAAATTAAAGTGAAATCAATAAAAACCATACATCCCTAATTATGAATTTCTTGAACCATTTTTAATCAAAATCAAAATTTCAAGTTTTTAAATTAGAAAACAAAAAACAATGTCCAGATAAATCCAGAAATAGCACTTTTCCTTGCACAATAATAAAAAAAAAAAAACTGTTTAGCACTTTATTTAATATCGTAGTGTTCGCCGGACCTTGACACTTTGAGCATGCTACCATCTTCGCTTGTCGTGCTGCGAGGCATTTTCAAACGTCAACTGAAGAAACACTTGGAAAAGCAAAAGGAAAAACTGGCACTGGTTGTTACTGGTTACAAGACAACCAAGACTATATAAGCGTTGCAAATTCAAGGAACTCCCATTTGCGGCTAAACAACACGCGCCGAGACAACATTTTTCCTTTTTAACAAGTATTTTAAATAATGTAAAAGAAAACCACATCATTTAATTTTTAATTTTTTAGTTTCAATCTGAAGTTCCTGAGCAAACTGAAAAATAGGCCTATTTTTGCTCCGCTTTCTCTCCAATGTTTAGATCAGAGAGTTTAGTGGCTGGGGATTTGAGAAAAGCATGGGTGAGTTATAAAATGTTGGGTTTTCCAACTGTTATTTTTGTTTTGTTTTAATTTCATCATTTCTGATTTTTGGGTGTCGGAAAGTTAAAAATGCAAGTAATTATTATTTCCCAACTAATTGGTGTGATGTTTCAGGGTGGAAGAAAAGGAGAATATTCAGTGAGGCATCACAGCCAGCAGTCAACAAAGAGTGAGGAAGGTGTAGACATAAATGGGCAGTTGACAACGATAAGCACCGAATGTGACCGAGATGCGGAGCAGAATAAAAGAAATAGAATGAAATCCAAGTGGCAGAAAAGAAGTTTGTGCAGCAAGTTGAGGGAGAAGAAGGAAGCTGTCAAGGAAGAATTGAATCAATTAAAAAGCGAAATGCAATTGGTAAGAAAAATGCTTTATTGGAAATGCATTGTATGGAGAAATTACCTCCTTAGTAGTTAAGCCACACTTACCGGTACTAAATTAGCAAGTTATGACTGTGAGATTGCCAACATTTAGCTCAAGATTAGTGCTATGATTAGTTCCAACCAAGCCAAGAAGAAAGGTTTGGTTTCTAATAAAGTATTCTGGATTTTTCCAGTCAACATTCACAATTTGGATTGTTTGGGTTCTTTGGAAGAACTTTTTTCAAACTAGTAATTCAACATATTTCTTCTTTTATTGCAATGAATTGAATTACCATTGCTTGAATATTTATCCAACTTGCATTATTTATTGAAAATGTCCAAAGGAAGCTGTTAGGTGTCAATAATGTCAATTAAAACTTTCATAACACTTTTTTGCTATTCAGAAATTTGAATGTATATAATGATGTGGTATTACAACAATTATTCCCTGCAATTTTATTGAAAATGCATTCATCTCAGTGACCTTGTCACAGGATCAGATAAAGTGTGTCATTGTCAATACCAGTTATGCAATTCTAGGGCATTTATCTTTCGGCGTGATGTAAGGCTTGATGCTTTAGATACTGAGATATCCATAATGATTATTGCTTGAGGAAGTGTCTATTGACAGGAAAATACCTATTTATAGTAAAAGTATTCCAGATTTCATTTTTTACTTAGAAAGATTTTTGCTAATATGAAATTTTTTTTTCAAAAAATAACCGTTGGGCCCATTGAGCCCATTTCCGCCTCCTACACTTCCGGTTTTCACATTTATGAACCCTTCACAAAAATATATTTCTAGCTACGTCACTGAGTAATAACATTCCGAGCACTGTGCGTGCTGTATGAACTTCCTGTGATTCATTTTAACCATGCAAGCCACATACAATTTTTACAGTGTTTTGATAGTTGTAATAGTGGCTTGTGGTTGCCACTTGAGGGACAGAGACGGTTTATTATTTTGGATGCAATTAGTTTGGGGAAACAGACGTTTGAAAACATGCCAGATGCACACCAAATGCTTTTCATACTTAATGGTTAAATCACAAGTGCAATGAATAAAATACGAGCATATGGAGCGTGTTCAAAAACGATAAATGTTGGAGAAATAGAGGTATTACAAGTAGTTTTTCCTTAGTTTTATCATATACATACGGTCGAAAATGCTCTTTATAGGTGAAAAAATTCAATTTTGACATGTAAAAAAATTTTTATTCTGATTTGACAGTATTTTTGAAAATAAAATTTTTATTTTCAGACTGAACATAAAATACCAATTGATCAATTATTGCAAAGGTTAAAGACAAACCCAGAAGAGGTAAAAAGTGCCAACACTCAATAAAAGGATTGATATACATCAAAGTTTATGATTTCTTAGGGGTTGACATCCGCAGAAGCGAAATTAAGGCTGGAGATGAATGGACCAAATGCACTTACACCGCCAAAACAAACTCCAGAATGGGTCAAGTTCTTGAAGCAGATGTTTGGCGGCTTTTCGCTTCTCTTGTGGGCAGCATCAATCCTTTGTTTCGCCGCATACGCTGTTGAGGTTATGACAAAAGACGAACCATCGCAAGATAATGTAAAACAAGATTTTTCCCACAACACTTGCAAAATTATTGACACATTTAAATCAATTTTTGTAGCTCTATTTAGGCATTGTGCTGGCTTGTGTTGTCATTTTAACCGGGAGTTTCACCTATTACCAAGAAGCCAGAAGTGCCCATCTGTTGGATTCTTTCAAGCACATGATACCGCAGTATGGGACAGTGATCAGGGATGGCAAACCAATAGATCTACCTGCTCTTGAAATAGTTGTGGGAGATATTGTGGATGTGAAAATTGGAGACAGGATTCCTGCCGATATACGCATAGTCAGTTCGCAAAACTTCAAAGTCGATAACTCCTCGTTGACCGGGGAATCTGAGCCACAGAGTAGAAACACTGAATTTACGCACGATAATCCCCTGGAAACTAAAAACCTGGCTTTTTTCTCAACGTTTGCAGTGGAAGGTAAGAGTTACCGCACTCTTCGTCAGGGGTCGGCAAACTACGGCCTCTTTTTGTGTGGCCCGCGAGCAGTGGCGTCACTAGGGTTGGTGTCACTCGGTGCGGTAATTCATGGTGTCACCCCCTTGTGACTTACCCATCTCCTCTGAGTCTGCCATGGCCAAATAACAGGAACATACAGAATTCTTAGTAACGTATTTTGCATCTTGGTGTCACCCCTTGTAATGGTGTCACCCGGTGCGGTCCGCACCCCCTGCACCCCTCTAGTGACGCCACTGCCCGCGAGCTAAGAACGGCTGACTGCTGAGTTGAGAAGTTGAAAGAAAGACCGCATGTGGCACTCCTCTAGTATTAAATAAAGTTAACTGCATTGAAGAAGTTTAGTGAATTAATTTTGGATTTGTACAGGATTCTGTTGCGGAGTTGTCATCTCCACGGGCGACAAAACAGTGATGGGGCGTGTGGCCAATTTGACAACCGGCTTGAGGAATAGCAAAACACCAATAGCGCGGGAAATAGAACATTTTGTCCAAATCATTACCATATTTGCAGTGATGGTTGGAGGCATCTTTTTAGTTATTGTGCTTGTATTGGGATTTGATTGGCTGACAGCCATCATTTTTATCATAGGGGTCATAGTTGCCAATGTTCCTGAAGGACTGTTACCAACTGTCTTTGTTAAGTATCACATCAGTTTTCAACCAACCAACACCCATTGATTGTATTTGTTTATATCCGTGCAGGTTTCCTTGTCGCTAGCGGCAAAGCGAATGGCGAACAAGAATTGCGTAGTGAAAAATCTGGAAGCGGTAGAAACTTTGGGTTCCACTTCTGTCATATGTACAGATAAAACTGGAACCTTGACCCAGAATAGAATGACTGTTGCTCATATGTGGTTTGATGGCGATATTTATGAGACGAATACTTCAGAGGCGCAATGCGGCTTGGAAGAGACTACATATGATAGACAGTCAAAGACGTATAAAGATCTGATTAGAATTGCCACATTGTGTAACCGGGCATTTTTTAAACCTGACCAAGATGAAAAAACTCCTATGATGCAAAGGTGACTTTAGCATTGGTCTTATACTATAGTATTGGACCAGTAATGAAAATTGATTGTTACAGGGAAACTGCAGGAGATGCCTCTGAATCAGCTCTACTGAAGTTTTGCACTCTTCGGCTAGGCGAGACGCTTTACCAGGCAACGAAGAAAGTCAATCGAAAAGTTTGCGAGATCCCATTTAATTCCACCAACAAATTTCAGGTATGAAATCAAAATGTGAGGATCACTAAATTATAGACCAAGTTAGGAATTTTTGCATAAAAATTGGGTTGTAGTCCTAGTCCTATCAAAATTTCATCGCAATTACCGGTCCGTAACACATTTTGGACAAAAAATACCGGTCCGCCACAATAAATAATCTGATAAGTGCTGCCTTAATGCAACTCAATATTCAACTTAGATATCTATTCACCAACTCGATGAACCAACCGAAGAGTCACAGCACATCTTAGTCATGAAAGGGGCCCCTGAACAGATTTTGCACTCTTGCTCAACCGTTTTAATAAATGGCGAGGAAATTCCATTGGACGAGGATAGGAAAAGTCAATTCAACACTGCATATGTAACTCTAGGTAGCTTGGGAGAAAGAGTTCTTGGTAAGAAGTAGCAAATTGCTGTGGTGAATTCCAAAATGACTTTGAATTTATTCATAGGATTCTCTCAGTATTACTTGCCGAAGAAAGATTTCCCGCTCAATTTCCCCTTTGATAGCGATGACATTAATTTTCCCATGCATGGTTTATGCTTTGTCGGATTGATATCCCTCATCGATCCTCCGCGCGCTACCGTTCCAGATGCAATCAGCCATTGCCGAACTGCCGGAGTCAAAGTAACGGACAATGGGATTTTAGTAATTAAATTATTGCCTATTTTTATGATTTCCTTCAGGTGATTATGGTCACCGGTGATCACCCAATCACTGCTAAAGCCATTGCTCAAGCAGTTGGTATCATTTCGCACGGCGCCAAAGTCTACGAAGAGGAAACCATTAAACTTGACGAAGTCGAAGAGTTGTCGAGCGATTACCAAGTCAGAGCTTGCGTGATCCATGGCGCTCAGTTAAAAGAGTTGAAACCAGACCAACTGGACAACATATTGAAAAACTACACCGAAGTTGTTTTCGCTCGTACTTCGCCCCAACAAAAACTGATTATAGTTGAAAGTTGCCAACGCTTGGGAGCGATTGTAGCCGTCACCGGAGACGGGGTCAACGATGCACCGGCTTTAAAAAAAGCCGATATCGGTATTTAGTCAATTGAAATCCATTGCAGATGATTTCATATGGAGAAACACAATTTCAGGCATTGCTATGGGGATAACTGGAAGCGAGGTGAGCAAGCAAGCGGCGGATATGGTTTTGTTAGACGACAACTTTTCGTCGATCGTGCACGGAGTCGAAGAAGGCCGTTTGATATTTGAAAACCTGAAGAAAGCCATTACCTATGCTCTGACAGCCAACTTGCCGGAGATAGTACCTTTTTTAGTTTTTGCAATATTCAACATCCCATTGCCGCTTGGTAATGTGCATATGCTGGTCATATGCCTGGGAACAGACATAGTGAGCGAATAGTCAACGATAAATTGAATTTATGGTTTTACATGCAATCATTACCAGGTTCCTGCCATATCAATGGGTTATGAGAAAGCCGAGACTGATATTATGCTGAGGAAGCCTCGTGATCCAAGAACCGAGAACTTGGTCAACGTGCGGCTAGTTTGTCGCTCCTACGCCCAGATTGGACCCATCGAAGCCTTGGCTGGCTTTTACACTTATTTCATCGTGATGGGTCAAAATGGCTTTTGGCCACTTAGGCTGTTCAATCTCAGGAGTGCTTGGGATTCTCCAGCCGTTAATGATCTGCAAGATTCCTACAGACAGGAATGGGTAACCGAACAACCACTCATCAAGTTCCAGACTGACATAGTGGACAGTCTGGAGCTTGGTGTCAGGTTTGGCTTTTGGCTTTGCTAAAACAGTACTGTAATAAAATATGCTTACAGTACTCGTTAACATAGAAAACAATGTTTTATTTTCGTTTTTGTACATAAACTTGTAATGTCGGGTTTATGAACACCCATGTCCCACGATTATTTCGGATAATCGGAGCGGTAAGGTTTGATTTTTAAATTTGTTTTACAGACTTACGCTCAAAGGAAAAATTTAGAATATACTTGTCAAACCGCTTTCTTTGTGTCAGTAGTGATCACCCAATTGGCAAACATTATTGTAAACAAGGTCAGAAGAAAATCCGTCTTCCAACAAGGACTGGGGTAAACGAAAAGAAGCTGCTTCCAGGGCTGGATTTAGGTATCGCAGGGCCCCTAAGCACAAAAAAAGTTTAATTTTAAAAAATACATACTCAGAATACTTAAGTCGACTAATTTTTCCCGAGATTTTTTTCTGGGGCCTCCGATGGGTGGGGGCCCTAAGCAACCGCTTATGCTGCTTATACGTAAATCCAGCCCTGGCTGCTTCTATTTTATTTAGTCTTTCAATAATGACCAGGAGTAATGCTGATGATTTCAGAAACCACGTTATGTCTTTTGGGATGCTGTTTGAAGTACTTTTGGCCGCATTTCTCAGTTACACGCCAGGAATGGATAAAATTCACATGGAACCATTGAAGTAAAAGTTTAATCAATAATGTTTCAATCAAATCAAACTGATTTACTTTTTCTAGAATTTTTTGGTGGTTTCCGGCCATACCATTTAGCATTTTAATTTTCATCCTCGACGAATTACGGCGTCTAAATATGAAAAGATACCCACAAGGCTTCATTTACCAGGAAACGTATTTTTAAATTGATTGCTTTTGCTCTTATTTATTGGCAAACTAAATCTAATTTACATAATCAAAATTCTATAAAACAAGTCTTTCCCCGCCATTTGCTTTATCCGTATTATCCATAAGGTTCTCCTCAGCTAATTGCCTGAAATGTTGAGAGTTTTTGAATTCTGAATAAAGCGTGAAAAGAACATGAAGTGCTTGAATTTTGGATTTGTAAATAGGAATGTCCAGCAAACCTTAACAAAAGAAAAGGAAAAGTCAGTCAATCATTGACCAAGGTATTTTTTTTTAAAATTGCTAAACAAACCGCAAATAATGTCCACGTATTGCGCCAAATCGCAATCAGTATCCGCCGACGGTAGAGCAACTTCCTTCAAAAGTTCCTCAAACTGCGGATCCCACTCTTGCATCAAGTTCTCGATATCCGGCATCGGTCTAAGTACAAATTGCACAAATTTTACAAACTGGAGCCCTCCAACTACTCTTTGGGAGGCCGCGCTTACTTGGAGTAATGGACAGTTGGCGGCGGTTTCGATTTGTGTAAATCGCTGATACTTTTAATCCATTTGTCGATCTCCTTCGGGTTTTTCCCCGCATTCTCGAGCTTCTTAACGATCTAAAATACCAAATATTAATTCACTTCCCTTCCCTTTCCTTCCAGCCCTAGGTGCATTCAACTCTTGAATGAAAGTCACTTTCCTCCCTTTTAGAATTAAAGAAAGTCAACTGTGACTGTCTGCTGCCCAGACGGCACTGACCGAGGTCAACAAGATGGCGCTGCAAAGCGGGGCCACGACGAACGTGGCGTGTCCGTAACCGGTAGTCGCGCACGAGTGGTCATGATCGGAAGTCATGTCCACGCGACGTTCCAAGAAATTCCGTTATTAAATCGTCTATATGTTTTATATGTTTGTCAAAAGTATCGGAGACGATCATAATATCGTCGTCGATCACAATATCGTCGAGATAAGCCCAAGCGTATTTGTGTAAGGCGTCACCGAGTACTTTCTCGATCAACTTTTGAAAAGTTGCGGCCACAACTAGTCGCATCCGACTTGGCGGTCTAGTAAAGACGAAGAACGGCGAACGCGTTACATGATGTGCGGGTTTTGCCCACCACCGGGACCTGAGCGACCCATACCTGCCATACCCATGAGGCATGCTGCAATAGAAATACCCGACCATGCTGGTCACTTGAAACTAGGTGACCAGCACTCCGACTGGGACGAGATGCGCAATCATCCCATGCATTTAGGAAACTCCACTTAAGTCTACAGAGCACTGACCCCTAGACAACCTGCCATAATAAAACAATATCAAACACAGTTCTCTGTGTCGTTTCTTGAGGATTTTAAGTGAATGTTTGCGTCCGGCGACCACGTGGTCTCCCCTTTTCTCAAAGGAAGGAAAGGAAAAGTGACTTCTCCTTGACACTCACAACTGTCTTAAGAGTCGCTTGTTTCGACACAGCCCTAAGTTGCAGATCCAAAACGGTCTGGTCCGACTGCTTCGAGCACGGCTCGTCCAGCACGGTCAGACCGAGCATCTCCGGCTTACTATCCGGTCTTCCCACCTACGAATAATTGCACACATTCAACCGGGAGGGCGTTGAAATCGAGCAAAGTGCAAACCTTGATGAATGCATCGATGTCTCCAACGGCGGGAATGAAATCTGGAATAAAAGGTTTTAATTTGTGCTCCAATTCGATGGTTTGCGGCGCGTAGCGGGTGATGAACTGGAAAAGCTCCTTGATTTCCGGTGTCACGTTCAAGTCCTCGTATTCCGTGGGATCGTAAGCGCTGAAAATTAGTCGAAATTAATTAATTGTTTGGTGTTTTGAGTTTTATTTCGATGATTTTTGTTTGCACCCTTCTACATGTGCGCCTTGGGAATCGTCTTCCTCATCTTCCTCTTCACTTTCCTCCGAATTATTGTTGTTGGCTTCGTCCGCTTCGTCTTGGGGTTTAGCGCTTGTTCCAGGAAGTGCGGCGGATTCCGGGTTTTCTTCCGATTCGTTCGACAGTCCCACAACTGGCTAGATAATTGATATTTAAAAAATAATTATATTTTAGAGTTTGTTTCGTGTTAAATGTGTCGTTTTATGCACTTTTACGACCACGGATTCGTCCAAATCGTCATCATTCACCATTTGGGCCGGTGTGGGTCTGCCGATAGCACTCATTGGTTGGAATTCTGAAAGATAAGAAGAAAATCTTTAAATTTTTGTTCATTTTTGCCGAGTTAATCGATCAAAAGTTACTTTTAATCCTCGGATTAAGATCCGTTTCCTCTTCATTCACCTCCAGGATTTCGTCGAATGGTTGATTGTTTACAACTTGTAACGGTGACTTGAATAAAAACAAATAAAACACTAAAAAACAATCTCGATTTGCGTTCATACTTACATCGATGGCGAACTTGTTGCCATCCGCCATGTAACCACAACAGATGTTGCCATGGCAACGGTGATTTTATGAAATTTTTAATTTAAAACACTCGGCGATTGATTTCTATTTAATTCCGAGCAAAAGCGCGGATAAATCTAATAATAAATAATAAAATAATTTTATTTTATTAAAAGAAATATGTATTCGTGAAATATGATAGTAGGTGCAGATACCTGCATTCCGGATATCCTGCCCACGATTGGCTGGAAAATAATTCATCAGCCAATCAAGTAAAGGTGACGGGACTGCTTGCTACACGATGGCGGAAATGTTTTCAGTTAACGTCGTGTGAAATATGCACGCAACGAGACGAAAGTTCTGCCTGTAAATACCTGTACATAATGTCAATCGAATCAAAACGAAACTAACGCAAAATCAAACATCACAAATCAAGACTGGAACATGGAACCAACGTCACAAACAACGACTGATGACACCAGTGCGAAAAATAACTCCTATCTGCAGCAGTGAGTGGAAAAACAAACAAAAACACCGAAAAATCGCGAAATATTCGTGACAAAAACACCCACAAAATGCACAAACACGTGTCACGTGATTTGAATTAATTTATTTTTGCAGTTGAAAAATTACAAATTTTTTTTTTCTTCAATTTTTTTATTTTGCTAAAAAAATATTTTTCTTTTTTTTCTTACATTTTCTAGGAAAAGAAACAACATGTTGGATTTGGGTCATCAGTCACCAATTCAAGTGTGTTTGTCCACTACAACAAGTTGTACTGAAAACAGGTATAATAAATATTTAAAATTTTTTTTTACTCTTTGATAATTATTTGTTGCTTTTTTCATCTTATCTAGTCTGGTTTGATAATTTTGAATGGAAAAATTGGTTTTTATTTTTAATTTTAATGTTTTTTTTTTTTAAAAATTTCTTTCAGTCCATCCAGTAGTCCACCGATTAGTCCTAAATTACAATTGAAGTTCAGAGGTGAAAATAGGAAGGAACAACTGTCACCGAACGGTTCATCTGTTAAGGATGGTTCTACTGATTTGTCTTTTCAAGGAAATGAGGTAAAGTATGAATAAATAACCGTTAACGGTTAGGTTGGGTTAGGTCAGGTTAGGTTAGGTTAGGCGCGTCAACTTTTCGTAGAGCGTGTTGATTCTTACGGTTAATGCGCTACGAAATTTGCCGCTTAAGGAAAATATTGTATTCGGCTCATTTTAGGCGTTTAATTAAATTCCATCACTATTTGAGCTTTATTTTGTTGGATTTTTGTGCAGGATTCAATCAGCAGGTCATCCGAATCGGGGAAATCGGTCGAATTTCAGAAATCTGTCGACTCCGGATCGTTTAAGGATTTCAATCTGAGGGAGAAGAAAGGCGGAGATAAGAAAAAGAAAACATCTTCTTGGTACAATGTACGAAATTTACTCAATTTTTTAAAAAAAAAATCAAACTCAAAAAGAAATCACAAAAATTAAATAAAAAATATTTACGATTAAATTTAATCATTTATTAGATAACAGAAGAAAAAAATTATCTTAGAAAGCAATATAAAACAAAAATAATCATAATTTTATATTATAAATTGAATATTGAATTTTATTTAATTTTAAATATTTCCCTTCCGTAGGCGAACCATTGTGCGTTTCTTTTGTTTACGTGCCTTTTAACCGCCCAATTGCAATACCGATATACAACGATAAGAACTAGGAAAATATTGTATAATATCGATTCGCAACCTTTAACTTTTGTTCTTGATTAATGAAAACATTTATTTAACGCAAAGAAAATGCATTTCGCAATTAATTGACGGGTCAAAGGTGAACTAAACGAACTAGATAACTATTATCATGAATTTGTTTAGATTCGCCAAGTAGTTATTGGTGAATTTGTGGAAAGCGAAGCGATTGTGGCGGCGGAAATTAAATTGTTTGATGTCGTGTTATAATTAATTTAAAGACTAACCACGCGAGAACCACACCCGAGCTAGAATAATAAATTGATCGATTTTTTTTTTGTTTCAGGTATTAAATCCTAGCTACAAGTCGAGAAGCGATGACTTTAAGCGGTTGTTCAAGGAACTACCTGAGAATGAGCGGTTACTAGTAGGTAATGAGACAATGGAAGTTGTGTAATGGAATTTGAGTGTGTTTAGTGAATGTTGATGGATTTGTGTTGGTTTTGGCAAGTTTTTGGTGTTTGTTGAGTAGTTTGTGTTGGTTTTGGCAAGGAAGTTTTTTTTTGATAAATTGGGAAATATGTGAGGGTTTTTGGTTGAATATTGACGATTTTGTTGTGTGTCGAAAGTTCTTGGCGGCTTTGTTGAATGTGAAGAATTGTGGGAAACAATTACTTGGAAGCTTGATTTAATGTTGATAAATTTGCGAAAATTATGTTGAATATTGGCAAATTTTTGATGAATTTTGCGAAATAGTTTAGGAATTTTGCATAATATTTGATCTTATAAATTTTGTCAAATTCGAGAATTTTTTATTAAATATTGGCCAATTTTTGATGAATTTTGATGAATTTTGAAAATATTTTGATGAATTTTGTAAATATTTTGATAAATTTTGACAAAATTTTGATGAATTTTGATTAAATTTTGATGAATTTTGATTAAATTTTGATGAATGTTGACTAAATTTTGATTAAATTTTGATGAATGTTGACTAAATTTTGATGAATTTTGACAAATTTTTGATGAATCCTGATAAATTGAGACAAGTTTTAGATAAATTGAGACAAACTTTTGATAAATTGAGACAAACTTTTGATAAATTGAGACAAACGTTTGATAAATTGAGACAAACTTTTGATAAATTGAGACAAACTTTTGATAAATCTAGACAAATTTTTGATAAATTTACACAAATTTTTGATAACTTTTTGATAAATTTACACAAATTTTTAATGAATTTTTACAAATTTTTAATGATTTTTGACAAAATTTTAATTAATTTTTACAAGTTTTAGAAACATCACTCAAAATCAACAAACTTGCAACAAACCCTTACAATTCTATAAACAAAACACCACTTCATCCAAAACTATTAATACTTTCAATCCATTTATTCAGATTATTCCTGTGCTTTACAAAAGGATATTCTTGTACAAGGAAGATTATACATTTCTCAAAACTACGTATGTTTCTATGCAAATATTTTTAGATGGGAAACAGTGGTAAGACAACAAACAAAAACCAAAAAAAAAAAACCCTAACAAATCCCTCCCCAACCAACAGTTGGTAATTCGATGCATTGACGTTACGGCAATGACGAAAGAGAAAACTGCGAGAGTTATACCAAATGCCATTCAAATATGTACCGAACTGGACAAACATTTTTTTACGTCATTTGGAGCACGTGATAAAACATATTTGATGCTTTTTCGTGTGTGGCAGAACGCATTGATGGAACAGGTGACACATCCCACCACCGCATTAACCCCGCTCTAAGCGAAATGCCGGAAAAACGCCGAAAACATCCAATATGTGAAAGGGCCACTAAACGTACTTGCAGACGCTCTGTCGAGAGCACCGGTGGATGATGTTGGAATAGTCTGGGCAAACGCGCGATATATAACGGCATACGCTTAAAGCTGGTTAATTCAGCACAATTAAACGCAACGAAAACCCGAATAATTGTTTTGTATTTGCAGCCAATGTCTATTCAAGAATTATGGCAATGGGTTCACTACAATTACGGTGACGAGTTGGGTTTAACTAGTGATGATGACGATTATATCGCGCCGCCAACCGAAGATGATGGAAAAGCAAATGGAATGTTTTTGATGTTGCCCGAGGTTAAAGATTGTGCCAACAAAACATTAAAAACGCCAACGGAATTATGTATCGAGTCAATCAGCATGAAAACATCCAGTTGCAAGGTAATGGTGGTGTTTTTCGATCACCTGGGCTCGGGCGCGGTGCCAGGTCATCGAAAATTCTATTGATTTGTTGTGAGGGGTTCTCGGAACGGGGTGATTACGCGCGGTTGATGGCTAACTGGTTGTGAAGTGTTTGTTTTGTGTTTTGGAAAGGTCATCTGGTGGTTTTTTGTGTTGGTTTTGAAAGGGTTTTGTGGAATGCAGATGTGGCAGTTGGTTTGGGAAGGAAAGTAAGAGGGTTTTAAGTGTTGGCACTGGGTGGCGCTGAAGGTAGTTTTGTTTGTGTGGTTTTTCTTTGGGGCAATGCACAGTACATTCAGAGGAATTATTTTTACAAAAGTGCAAGTTTTGATGCACAAAAATGGAATTTCTCTGCACAATAATACATTTTTAGGCACAAAAATAGAATTTCAGTCACAAAAATAACTTTTTATGCACAAAAATGCTTTTTTTTATGCACTTTTAGCCACAAAAATGTAATTTCAGTTACAAAAAAACACATTTTTACAAACAAAAATGCACTTTTAGGCACAAAAATTGAATTGCAGTCACAAAAACGCAATTTTTATGTACAAAAATGGAATTTCTCTGCACAATAAGACATTTTTAGACACAAAAATAGAATTTCAGTCACAAAAATAACTTTTTATGCACAAAAATTCTTTTTTTTATGCAAAAAATGCTTTTTTTATGAACAATAATGCACTTTTAGCCACAAAAATGTAATTTCAGTCACAAAAAAGCACATTTTTTGAAACAAAATTGCACTTTATGCACAAAAATGGAATTTCTTTACACAATAATACATTTTTATTTTTTAGGCACAAAAATAGAATTTCCGTTTAAAAAATTCACTTTTTATGCACAGAAATGCCGTTTTTATGCTCAAAAATGGCCGTTTTATGCACAATAATAGACTTTTAGCCACAAAAATGTAATGCCAGTCACAAAACGCACTTCTTACAGACACAAAAAGCACTTTTAGGCACAAACATGCAGTTTATAGACACAAAATACCTTTTTAAGGCTCAAAAATCCAATCTTAACCGTGGGATTTTCTTCTCCTGTTTCTTTCACACCAATGTCAGTAATATGACTGCCAATAGAAACAGTTTCAGATCTAATTCAGGCTGTCCAGTTTATTTATTTTTACCCTGACAACAAATGGTTCAAATATACCAGCACGAAAATAGCTATTTGTCCCGAAAAGTAAGTCTGATTCTGCAATACAAATGGTTGTCTTTGGCATTAGTTCATCCCAGGATTCAACTCCAAGGACTAGCCTGAATGGCAACTTGGCACTGGTGCAGTTTAATGTACCAAATTGGAACAAAATGGCAGCTCTGGGCTTAGATAACTCTGGGAATGTGAAAATCTTTCATGTACTATTAAGCATAAAAAGAAGCCCAATTTAAAAATGCTGAAAGATATAATGGACTTGGATGATGAAACTCACTGGCAAGGTCCCAGGACTTTAAGGATTCCTACTATCTATTTGAATGACCATTTATTGGTAAGAGAAACAAGCTAAAATTAATTTTCCTATTTAGTTATGTCATCTTTCGTGTTTCGCTTTCTGTTTGCCTTGTAAACAAGTCCTGTAGTATCATTGATTACCAGCGTAGCGTGAGTGGTATTCGAAAAGATAAGATTCCGGCTATAATTTACTTACCAGTGGTACAATCGTGATCAGTTTTAAGTTGAAATTCACTCTTGCGTCAGTAGTGATTTCATTCTTATTTTTGGTATTGGTCAATAGAAGTAAAAGATAGCGGACGTACGTGCGCATTCAACACCGTTTCGTAAATAAATATATTTCAACTCTGATTTTGATGTTATTAAAAATGAATTTTAAACCCCAATTTAAAGATTCTTAATCTAAGAAAAAATTGGGGCCTGTTGGACTTCGGTAAGCGCTAGGTGCCAAAAGACATAGATCCGCCCCTGGTTGAATGTCTGCGTACGGACGAGACCTTTGACTGCCGATACGATGCAAAGTTTACATTTATAGGACATCATATTAGAGAAAACAATAGGCGTGTTCAAAGTTTCTGATTTTACTGTTTTTGGTGTTTTTATAAACGGAATGGACACCAAAAACCAGGGCTGGACTGGGAACAAATTTCCTACCGGGAAATCCGGATGGGTCGGGCCACACGGCCAGGCTAGTGAATTGAAAAAATTTCACAATTTGACGGGCGACGGCGGGTCGGCCACGAGCCACGGGCCACCGGGAAACTCCCGGTAGCCTGCCGGGCCAGTCCAGCACTGCCAAAAACCGTCACCAAAAACCGGGGGACCGGAGCAGTTTTCGGGTCTTGGTCTTTACAACCAAATTCAAAATGGCTGTTGAAAAAAGTTAGATAGAGGGGTGAAACTTTCCAATCGTCCTAATGCTTTCAAGCGAAGGCATAAATCTAGCCACACAATTCATTAGTTGATTAAAACGATGGAATTTTTAATCGCCGTTAACAGTTCGGCATGCTTTCGCATTCTGTTTTTGCTGTTTATAAATCATTATGGCATTCACCAAACCCGAATCAATATGTTTACGAAACAAGAGCCCAATTTCTTGTTAGTCATTATTCACTTGCCGATTATTGGTAATTGGCAGAACAGATATCTAGTTGCCGTCTCGTGCTTGTAATTTAGTCGCGTCCCTTCGAGTTAGTCATCGGGCACTGCAAACAAATCATAACGAAGAATTAAATATTTAAAGCGGGGTTATACCATTGAATTTCTCTAGTACAGTGGAACCTCGCATAACGAGCACCTCGCAAAACGAGTAATTCGCATAACGAGCAATGCGAATTTTAAAAAAATGACTCGCTTAACGAGCTATGTTCCGCATAGCGAGTGAAGTTCTCCCCCTTTTCGGGGAGTCCCCCTGTTTCGCTTAACGAGTGTTTCGAAATACGAGTTACACTCTGGAACGAATTATGCTCGTTATGCGAGGTTCCACTGTATTAAATAAATGTTAACCGCATTGACGAAGTTTAGTTGTTCCACTAACAAGCCCTAAAACACAATTTCAGCAATTCATCACCAACAACACTTATAGATTGCCCCTTCAGAGTGGGTGGTGCACCGGAATTAAATCCTCATTAACCTAATTATAGCCGTTTCACTATTTATTAAAAACACATTAACAACTTTCTAATTAACAACAAGAAGTTGACAGCATGAAACTCGCCTTGACATTTCCAAAATCCCAAAAACAAAACCACAAAAAAAAAAAAAATTTAAAAATTAAATTACTCAAATTACATCATCCAACACATGTAAAAATAAAGTTGTGGCCCCCAAGTGGCGAAATTTCTAAACCATTCACAAACTAATGGTCTTCCTGTTGACAAAATCGACGGAAAATTTACAAAAATAAAAATAAAAATCAACAAAATGACGTTTTGTATCTCGATACTTGTTGACATGGAATGTGCGAGTCACATGTTTGCATTTTTTGATCCAATCATTAAGAGTGGGAGGGGAAAGGAAGAGAGAGCGAAAAAAAAAAAAAAAAAAGGACTGACCTTGTGCTGACTTAGTTGGGAAAATTGTTCATTATTTCTTCCGCTTTTGGAGCGATTCGGTGCTCCTTGGCGATGGTCAATTGCGACGCGCAGCGAGCGATGACTGAGGAGGAGGACGAGGCGTTGGCGCGCGTTTTGCTCGCCGAGGAAGCGGACGTGGACGGCGAGTCGGAAAACGAGTTTCCCGTGCCGGATTGCGAGGAATCCGTTCAACACTTTGTGGTTAGTGTATCGTTTTTCGTTTTGCCAGTGCATGTGTACTTGGTGCGGCTCATTGTGGCTGAGGGGGCGCCGCGACAACGGTATCAGCTGGAATGCGATAAAACGGATAAAACGACTAAAACGAGGAATGGATAGAAAATTTTTTTTAAAAATTTTGATTTTTTGGTGGTTTTTTTTGGTGGAATTGTTGGGTTTTTGTGTTTTTTTTTTGGATGATTTTTTGATTTTTTTTTGTGGTTGGATTTCGTGTTTGGTTCGACCTTGGATGTAGTTGTTGGAGGACATGAAGGGTTTGAAATTTGTGCAGAGAAATGGGTCACTTAAGAAGTTTTGGGGTTAATTTAGACTTGGGTTTGATGATTCAACCACTTGACATCATTTGTAGTGCTGGTTTCAATTGGAAATGCAAAAAGTACATGAGTGATAAAAATCAAACATTTGGGAGTCTTGAAGATAGATTTTTTTTTTTTAGGTTAAACCATCAATTGATAAATTTTTAGTGATTTATCATGTGGATTTTTTTTTTTTTTTTAGTCAAAGTGATGGGATTTATGGCACACTGTCAACTGAGTTCACAAGAGCCAAAAACCAGACAAGGTAATTGGCTGGCTTGAAATATGTCCTTGTGATTTCTTAAGAATTTCATTCTATCGTTTGACAACTGCAGGAAGCTTTACAGAGAAGCTTATAAAAAGTTAGCTTTGAGGGGGTTTGGGGTACACTCATACTTCGTTATACGGCTTTTCGCCATAAGTCCTTGTGCCATTATGGCTAAATTTCGATTTACGGCCTAACATTTTCGACATACGGCCAAAAAGTCAGTAAATTCCATAACTAATCCGGGGAAACGGCCCCTGATTCGTTATACGGCATTTTGCTTTGCGGCCGACTTTCCACGAACACATCCCGGCTGTAAAGCGAGGTATGGGTGTATGGTTTTGTTTTCAGGCCTTGAAACTTGACCGGGGTATGTAAGTCGAAATCTGTGGGACGACTTTCTTGGCGATGAGAACCAGTGGCATAGCAAAGAGGCAATGGATTTGTGATGGGCTCTTTAGCAGAGCTGTAGCTAGGATTTTCAGTACGCGGCAAGACATGTAGTCGCTGTTTTCATCCTTTGTGGGCCCATGACAACAGCATGTGCTGCACCGCCTACAGCAGGGGTTTCCAACAGGCGTCCCGCGAAGCTTTGTGGAATAGTGGGCTTATGCAGTAGGTTTATGTTTTTAAGTTTTGACTTTCATTTTTCCTACCTCAGCTGATTATGATGCGGCCAGCCACTAGACTTGTGGATTAAATTGTGGCCCTCGGATACTTTTTACTTGGAAACCGCTGGCCTATAGCTTCGCTGCGGATGAGGACCCAACTTAGCATTTGCATAACAACCCAGAAGAGGATCTTGCCAGAGAAATGATAGCTGCCAGGACTGGATTCACCACTGCCAGTGCTGTAGTGCAGCACTTCTCAAACTATTTAATATGGCGGACCGGTATTTTTGTCCCAATGTGTTATGGACCGGTATCATATTTTGTCGCAGTGTGTAAAGGACGGGTAACCTAACATTGCTCTACGAAGCAGAGCCGGCGGGGCAATAAGCAGGGCCTTGTGTGAACGGGCCTGATTTCGATTATGGTGACATTTTTGTTACGTTCAGGTCACGTTACCAGCTTGGCGCGGGGCCTTGTGCAGGCGCACCGTTCGCACTGCTGTCTGCCCGGCCCTGTTACCAAGCTTGTATAATTTTTGTGTTCCAATGGTAGAGCAGACAGGCAACCTCTGCTCCCTTTGGCTTTGCATGGTTTTACCTTCGACTTTTCTTCCAACTACAGCACTGCCGGTTAGGTGAGCAGGCAAGTCCCTAGGACCAGGGTTTTCATTAAGCACCTTAAGGAAAGTCTAGGGCCTACGAAGATAGGTAAAAAAAAAGAGAAAGACTTCTTTTAAAAAAATGAGAATATAAGTCATATGAGTCAGGAAAGTGTTGTAAAGTTGGAAATAAATGTAGCCGATACAGCAGATGTAAAGATAACTGAACTTGACCAATCGTGTTCAAGTGACCAATACAGTGTGTGATTGGTTGATTGCTCAATCCAATAGAAAGTAACGCAACTGTAACTGAATAAAAATTTATTTATCGTTGAGCAAAATTACAAGTGATTATAAACAGAGCTGGATTACCCATCAGGCCAATTAGGCCCCGGCCTATGGGCCCCACGCCTTTTAGGGGCCCCGCGACAAGGGATCAAAATAATATTGAATTTGATTTTGAAAGAGAACTTTGCCGGTTCTGATAAAACAATAATTTTTGAAAATACCAATGTTTGTTTTGTTTAATAAAATTGGTTTATCAAGATTTTGTTGTTCAAAACGTATTAGGATATAGTTTGCAAAGTGCAAAAAGGGCCCCGAGATGGGTTAATCCGGCACTGATTATAAATGGTTACCGTAAATCCTCTCTTTGCACAACGACAGGGTTTACGATAGTCTGGTGGAACCAGGGCACACTAAAGTTAGTTTTATTGCATATCCCATTGATAGTCGAGGCCAGTGAGAGATATTTGGCAATGAATTTAGTTTGGTTGTTTGAATGTTTATTTTTAAGCACTTGGCAACTATATTTAACTACAGGAATCACCTTCTCCTTCAACACCAGCAGAAAACCAAAACATAGTCACAGGATCTGAACGGGAAAACGATGCATCAGATTTAGGGGATGCAGTGGACTCATTGCCAACCTCATCTTCCCTGCCAAAAATTGTTAGTAGGAATGATGTGACACTGCCCACAGACTTGAGCGACAGTACGGATTCCGACAACGAACTTGATCGTCGTGGTAATTCTAATCGACAAGAGATTTTGTTTATTTTTGTTTGTATTCATATTTGCCGCTTTTGTTTGACAGGTGAAAGCAAATGCATATGCGAGACACATGCCGGCAAAGAGTTTTTCAATTTTATTTATCCAGTGTCTCTTGACCAGGTTTTTAATATGCTCTTCACAGAATCGAAGTTTTATTCCGATTTTCTGAAAACTAGGAAAACTATGGGTAAAATTATTGATTTGTTTAGTGATTTTTGTTGTTATTACCGTAAACCTCAGAATAGTGACCCGGGCTTCTATTTTTTTTTGACCTCGACCCCCGGGTTAGTAATTGAGACCGGGCCTATAAACGGACCCTGCTTCTATTTCGAAAACGGTGTACTGTATACGAAAATAGGCCTAAGGAATTAAAAAATCAGGCTAAAGTAGGCTTAAGAAATCGCAAAATCGACGAAAATAGGCCTAAGAAACCACAAAATCGGCTAAAATGAGCCTGAAAATCGTATCCGTCGCGTTATTTAAATGTAACGAATTCGTTACGTTTTATTGACCGGGCTTATATTGGGACCCTGCTTCTATTTCGAAATTTAGCTCCGGCCCCCGGGCTAGTAATTGGGACCAGGCCTATAAACGGACCCTATTTCTATTCGGAGCTTTACGGTAATTGATATTTAGTGGGTGATTTCATGATTTTGTCCTCCTATTAACTAATCAGTCGTACACATTCTAAATCGAACTAATTGCAATTAGATCTTGTCCAAAGTCCATGGCTGGAAACCGGCGGAGTGAAAACACGACAAATATCCTACACCCTCACACTGGGACTAGCCATGGGGCCAAAGACAGCGCAAACATCAGAGAAACAAGTAGAAATGTAAAAAAATAAAACAACAAGTCGATTTTCTTACGCCTGTCTGGAATTTGCAGACTATTCTTCGCGAAACCAAGCCGGGATTTGTATATATCATCGAAGTGGAAGCCGTGACCATGGGGGTTCCTTACAGCGACACTTTTTACACTCATCACCGTTACTGCCTCACCTACGTGGCACCGAACGAATGTCGTATACGTGTCCATAGTCAAATCAAATACAAGAAATCTGTTTGGGGTTTAGTGAAAAGTAAGAGAAATTGTCAGATTTGTCGAATGCCGGTGCAAATCTATCTCTATCTCTCGCTGTTTTACAGATTTTATCGAAAAGAATGTCATGGCGGGAATAGAAGATTATATGAAAGATTTAAGTAAGTGTTACACAGCTCAAATTTCACTCATCTTCTGGGGCCTGTGGGTCCTGAAATGACCTTTTCATCCTTGTGGGCCCCAAAAATGTGTAAATGTTGTCCATTTTACATTTATTCACTTGGGGCCCAAAATTGTGTAACTGGATTATATTTTACATTTCTAATGGGTTGGGGCCCAAAATCGATTCATCTGGGGCCCAAAAACGTGAAAATGTTTTACATTTTACATTTTTTTAAATTAATGAGTCAAAATTGGGTAAATTTTACATTTTTCAATGGGTTGGGGCCCAAAATTGTAAAAATGATGTACATTTTACATTTTATTTAATTATTGGAGTGAAAATTGTGTAAATGTTGTACATTTTACATTTTTTAAAAAATTATTGGACTCAAAATTATGTAAATTGTGTAAATTGTGTAAATTTTACATTTTTCAATGGGTTGGGGCCCAAAATTGTGAAAATGATGTACATTCTTTTAATTATTGGAGTCAAAATTGTGTAAATGTTGTCCATTTTACATTTTTCAATGAGTTGGGGCCCGCGACCTCTCGGGCCTCTCGGGCTCCCCCAAAATCCTTCCATTTTCGACGCTTTCCAAAGCCGGAAATGCGCAATTCAGCCCAAAAAATCCATTTTTGTAAACAATTCCAATTGCCCATCCCCAGGAGCAGCATTCGATCAAGAAATCGCGAAAACCCAACAGAAACCACAGAAAATCCGCAGACGCCGGCGCCTGCACAAACCAGACGCATCGAAATCAGAATCCGTCATCGACGGAACGGGCAAGAATATTAACAGTACAGGTTCAATTCCAATAACACTCGCTAAACCCTTTGCTAATCGCCATTTTTCTCTTCCAAACCATCCAGTTCCCGGAAGAGGCGCATTGGAAATCGGTCGTCTAGTCAACAGTCCAGATGCTCTAGTCAAGATTGTTTTGTTTATGTAAATAAACAACAACTAACTAATTAACTAATTAATTAATTAATGATTTTTGTTGCAGTTTGATGGTTCTTTTATGCCTGAATGCTTTATTGTATTATAAACTATGGTCGTTGGAAACACAAGCTAGCAAGTTGTTTTTGCCGTCAACGTATTTGGATTTTGATTTCATCAAGTAAGGCCGGACGTTTTTTAGTGGACATTTGATTTGATTTGATTTGATTTGTGTGTAAAGGAATTCGCCGTTGTCGGCGGAAGAATGGGCCGAGCTGGTGCAACAACAGGAGCAGTTGCATCAAGTGGAAATGCAGAAGTGGATGGAAGTGTTAGAGAACAGTATACAATTGTTACAACAGGTGAAATTTGTTTGCGAAAAATGTCATGAATGTTGATGTGTTCACTTTTAAAAAAGAAATAAATGAAAGTCGCGGTACACGTGCGCTTGTTGGTGCAAAAAAAAACACACCTTTTGCATAAAATTGGCCTTTTTAGATGCTAATTTGGCGTTTTTAGACAGTAAATTAGCCTTTTTTTAGACGAAAACTTTCTAATTTCTGTGCGTTTTTACCGAAATACCGATTGCATTGGCCTTTTCAGATGCTAATTTGGCCTTTTTGACAATAAATTGGCCTTTTTAGACGAAAAATGTGTAATTTCTGTACGTTTTTACCGAAATACCCATTACATAGGCTATTTTAGATGCTAATTTGGCGCTTTTAGACAGTAAATTAGCCTTTTTAGACGAAAAATATCTAATTTCTGCACGTTTTTACCAAATACGGATTATATCGGCTATTTTAGACGCTAATTTGGCCTTTTTAGATGCTAATTTGGTCTTTTTACACAGTAAATTGGCGTTTTTAGACAGTAAATTAGCCTTTTTACACAGTAAATTGGCGTTTTTACACAGTAAATTGGCTTTTTTACACAGTAAACTAGCGTTTTTAGACAGTAAATTAGCTTTTTTAGATGAAAAATGTGTTAATTTCTACGCGTTTTTACCAAAATACTGGTTAAATTGGCCTATTTAAACGAAAAATGTCGCAATTTCTGAGTGTTTTTACCCAAATATCGATGAAATCAGCCCAAAGTGCGAATATTAAATCCATTTTTCTGACATCGTAGACGGAAGACGTGCTGACCACATTACAAAAAGGGATTAGACCATATCAACTACAACGCTTGTTACATCTGTTTGGCGACAAAGCGAAAACGGCAGAGCAATCGTGACAGGACTAGTCCCGATGCGAGAGTCTATTTTTTATCCGAGCAACTTGTTATGGAGTTTAACCGATCGATTGCACAAGCATTTTTCTTCCAATTTTAAATTGATACCATCTAATTATTTCATTATTTATTTCCTAATCAATTTGTTTGGCATTCCCAAAGAACACAAAATGGACGATTTTGTTTCAGTATTAATTCTATTGTAAAATATCAGAGATATTACAATTTTTAATTGTAAAATTATGTATTATATATATAAATATAAGAAAAAATTAATAATAATAATAATAATAATTGCGATTATAATAATCTGCAGTGCTTCCATAAGATTAGGATTGTAAGCACAATAAAAGTAAGGATATGGTAAATTACAACAACTCTTTTAACATTGGATTTATTTAAAAACAAAACGATTTTTCAACCTATCTAACAACTTATCGTTGTTTTACAGCGCAACGAAGCGATAAACTGACCACTTGGTTACTTGAAGATGGTTTTTCGGTAGAATTTCAATTCATTTATGCTTTCTTTTATGTCCGCTAGAGCCCTGAAATAAAAGGAAAACGATGTATGGTATTAAAAAAACGTTGCAGGAACATTCAGAAAACGTCCTAAAAATGTTTGCGGGAATTGGGAGTTGGCCAAGGAACACGCATAATTGGGCCTACATGGGTGCCGCGGCGCAGGGGCGGTGCCACCTGCTCTGGCGCCCCCATGCAAATTTCAAATATGTCGCCCCAACCCCCAAATCGCCCGTGGCCGTGAATGCCATGTCCGCGCCCCTTCTTGACATTTTGCGCCCCTCGAAATATGGCGCCCCCATGCGCCGCATGGCCTGCTTACCGCCTAGCGCCGCCCCTGCCGCGGCGAAAAAAGTTTGAGAACCGCTGCTCTAACTTACCGATGTGACCCTGATTTTTGGTAATTTGCTTTCCGGTATTCTTTAGGGTACCAACGTCTAAAAAAAAAAAAAATCAATAAATCAACATTAAAAAAAAAGAACAACTTAAATTCCATTACTTGCACAACTCCTTAACACTAGACACATCTACAATCCTATAATGAATGTGTTTCATCAACTCAGGCATATATTTACACAGGAACATCCTATCAGCATGAATCGAATTGCCAGCAAGTGGGCACTTGCCTGCCGGTGTGTGTTTCCGCACAAATGACAACAACTGCATCTCCGCTGCTTGCAGGCTGATGGTTGAGTTGCGACTGGCTTCAGTTAAGCCCGACTGGTAATTCCAAAAGAAAGAAATCAAACCGAAACCGAAACACATTGAATTCTATTGTTTACTTTGCCGTGGACGGTTGTGCACCATTTCTGCATTTTGTTTAGGATCTCTTCGGGTTGGTGGATTACTAAGTTGGGTCCTTCGGCGATTATATCTAGATTTGCGTCCGTTACGATGCAAGCTGCTTCGATTATGTGACATTCTTCGACGTCCAAACCTGTCATCTGATGATTTTTTTATGTTTTTAATAGATTTTTTCATTTTTTTGAAAATTTTGTGCGAATTTTACCTCAAGGTCGATCCAAATAACTCGCGATTGCTCGGGAATTTTGTACAGCTCCATGTTTGGTTTCTTTATCAGTCGTTTGATGAGATTTAAAGATTTGAACCAAGAAATCATACCAATGGCGCCGCCATTAGTAAACACATATTCCAGGTTTTAGAGATACCAATTTTAATATTTTTGGTGTTTTTGTATTTTAAAGTGTAAATAAAATAAGAACGACAAAAATAATGACTGAATTTAATAGTATGAGTAAGTTTTCTCATTAATTTATATTAGTTTTATTTAATACAAAAATTACACATTGGCATGGTTGAATATTTCTCGTTTTAGTTGTACCCAACAAATTCCAAACAAATTCCAAACTAATTCCAACAAAAAATCGAAGAATAAACCAGATTAATTTTTACGTTTATGAATTCAATCTAAATTTAATTTAACTTAATTTAATTTAATTTAATTTAATTAAAAAAAAAGATATATCCCCGCCATTACAAGCGATGATCAAATCTCGCCACATCTCGTCACCCCACACGCCAAACGAGAAGAGAAGATCCGGTCACATGAACCATCTGCATTTCCTTTTGTCTGCCATTTCCTGTTGGAAAAATTTCTTCACCATTCTAGCAGACAATCAGTAAATTCGACCTTAATTTACCACCCTCATTCGTCCCGTCGAAGCCCAAAGGACCGTACTCCAACTGGCCGAAAGCCCCGCGACCGCTCGCTATTCCAATCCAACGTAAGTGCGAATGCGTACGAATTTCGCTTGGCGCGTCCGGCTTCAAATGTTTTTTCCGGAAATGGACGCCTGCTGTTGCTTCGCAGCTTTTCGCCGCACGAATTTGCACCGACGACGAAACCGCATTTCAATTCGTCGCCCGTCGCGCCGAAAATTCGCCCGATGCGAAACCCAAGGTCATTTCGGTGACGTAAATTGAATACGATACGAAATTCCGTGTGCGAGTAATAAATGTCGTAATACGATGATATATAAAAATATATATAAAATATAAAGAAAATATTTTTATGATTTTTTGGAATTTATTTTTTGGTTTTTTGTTTGTTTTGTGCAGGAAAACATGAAACGAGCAGCGACGGATTTCAATGGCGGAAATGTGGATAGGAAACCGAAGTTGTTGGATTTGGACGTCGTGGAGGAGTCGACGGGCGACGAGAATTGTGCCGAATCGATGCTAGAGCCGACCGAGGAGATTATAGCGATTGCCGAGGACGACGGCGACGTTACGGCGTGTTTGGTTGGGGAGCACGATGAATATAGGTTCGGGGAATTGGAATTTTGGCGGAATTTTCGTTGGTTGGGTTTGGATTTGTGTGTTTTGTCGGTTAGAATCGGTTTAAAACAGAACGGAAACGATTTTTTAATGTTTTTTCACAACGGTTGCGACAAAAACAGTTTTTATTTGGTGTTTTTTCCTTGTTTAAAGTGTTACGTAATGTTTGTTTTTGTTTTTAAAAACGGAGAAAAATCGTTCGGGTTTCATTTAGCCGGTAAAATGTTTGAAAATGAGCAAAATAACGGTTGAAATCGAATTTTAAGCTTAAAAAAACACGTAAAACACGCATTTTTACTATTAAAAATGTAAAAAAACGGCGGAAAGATATTTAAAAACACTTAAAACACGCATTTTTACTATTAAAAATGTAAAAAAACGCTGGAAAGATATTTAAAAACACGTAAAACATGCTTTTTTACTATTAAAAATCGCTTTTTTCGGCTAAAAATCGCCGTTTTCGGGTTAAAACACCGGAAAGATATTTTTAAAAACGCATTTCTAAAACACAACTATTAAAAAAAAATCCAATTTTATTAATTTCGTCACTTCTTTATCGATTTTCAGCCAAGATTCGTCGTCGGTCGTCACCGTCATAGCCCAACACATGAACATCACAGAGCCTTTGAACAATCTCAGAACGGTGCTAGAACAGAGGCTGGGATTGGATTTATCAGAACACGTATTTTACCTACAAGACAGTCAAGAGGTGCGACAAAAACCGAAAAAATCGAAAAATTCAATTCTAAAAAATCACAAAAAAAATAATTTCTAATTTCAGTTGGACTCGAGTAAGACGTTAGTGGACCAGTGCGTCCAAGGCGAAGGATTGGTCCAAATCAACGTCGAAATCACGTCGAAAGAAATCAAGAAAATCAACATAGTCGACGTGCTGAAACCCGCCGACGAAATACTAGAAGTCACCGAACAAGTGCAGCCGAGTAAATGAAAATTAATTCGATTTTTGAATTTTGATTTTTGAATTTTGATTTTTGAATTTTGATTTTTGTTCAGTGATGGAGGCGCAAACGCAGTTGCAGTCGACGCAACTCGTGTCCAAAGTGCTCATTCCAGAAGAACAAGAAAACGTGACACGATGGGTCGTGTGTCAGCAGTTTCGCAGGGAACAGGACCGTTTAAAGATACCGCACGGTGATTTGTTAATTATTTAAAAATGGCGTGGTCATGTGACCTGGTTGTGCGACCTAGTTCATGTGTCCTGGTTTGTTTGCGACATTTTTGTGTTTTTTTGTGACCGATTTTTGATGTGAAATTTGTTTTGTTTTTGTGTTTTTGGGTAAATTTTTTTGAATTTTTTTTTTTTGTTTTTGTTTAGATCCGGCTCAGTGGAATGCGGCTCATGTTCGGCATTGGATACAGTGGGCGGTGAAGCAGTTTCACTTGGAGACCCTCACTCTGAGCGATTGGGATATGAATGGGAAGGAACTGTGCGATATGACGCATCAGGAGTTTATGCAACGCATACCGTACGACAAAGGAGATTTGTTTTGGACTCATCTCGAACTTTTAAGAAAATGCAAATTCGTTGGTAAGTATTAAGAAATGAGCTGAAATGGAGATTTAGATGGGGAAGTCGAAAGATTTTACAGAAAAATAACGAAAAAGGCCAAAATTTAACAAACAAAAGCCGAAAATTAACGAAAAAGCTTAAGATTTAACAAAAAAACCCCAAAATTTAAGGGGAAAAACCGAAAATTTACGAAAAACCCCAAAATTAAAACGAAAATGAACGAAAAACCCTTAAAACCTAACAAAAAACCCCCAAAATTTAAGGGAAAAAACCGAAAATTAATGAAAAACCTCAAAATTTACGGAAAAATCCCAAAATTAACGAAAACCCTTAAAATCCAACAAAAAAACCCCAAAATTTAAGGTAAAAAACCGAAAATTAACCAAAAAAACCCAAAATTTAACACAAAATAACGAAAAATTTCAAAATTTAACGGAAAAATCCCAATATGTAACAAAAAGTTAACGAAAACCCCAAAATTTAACGCAACAAAAACGAAAATTAACGAAAAACCTCATAATTTAACGGGAAAAAACAAAAATTCAACTCCAAACCCCAAAAATGTAACGAAATCAACTAGAAAATGTAAGTAAAGCCTTGTATTTTTAGCCGTCGTCCAACTACCGACCAACACGATCACAACTTTAACGCTTTCCGGCGACGGAAAACTGAGCAAGCACTTGAACATCCGCAGCGGGCGCCGCTCGCCAAAGATCGGCATGCCGAGAATAGCCGACGGCCCGCAACCCGGCAACCGAACGGGTAATTGAGTTTTGTTGCTAAATTTGGCTCGTTTTATTTTAATTTTTATTTAATTTTGTTTAGGTAATAACGGTCAAATTCAGTTGTGGCAGTTCCTTTTGGAGTTGCTCACCGACAAGGATCACCGGGAAGTGATTCAGTGGATCGGCGAAGATGGCGAATTTAAGCTGAATAACCCCGAGATGGTTGCGAAGTTGTGGGGAGATCGGAAAAACAAGCCGACTATGAATTACGAGAAGTTGAGCCGAGCGTTGCGGTATTATTACGACGGAGATATGATAGCTAAAGTAATTTCACGATTTCATCATGTTGTTAATGTAGTGCACATCGCAAAAATTCCATTAAGTATCGCAGAAAATAGGCGTTAATATTGCAAAATAGCTATAAATATCGTAAAATGTTAGTAAATATCGCAAAACATTAGTTAAAATCGTAAAAATTAGTAAATATCGCAAAAAAATTAGTAAATATCGCAAAAAAATTAGTAAATATCGCAAAAAATTAGTAAATATCGCAAAAATTAGAAAATATCACAAAGATTAGTAAATATCGCAAAAAATCTCAGCGAGTATTGCAAAAAAAATAAATGTAATATCGCAAAAATTAGTAAATATTGCAAAAAATTAGTAAATATCGCAAAAATTAGAAAATATCGCAAAACATTAGTTAATATCGCAAAACATTAGTAAACATCGGAAAAATTAGGAAATATCGCAAAACATTAGATAAAATCGCAAAAATTAGTAAATATCGCAAAAAGTATAGCAGAAATATGTATAAATATTGTTGAATATCGCAAAATAGCAATAAATATTGCAGAATAGTAGTAAATATCGCAAAAAGAGCAGTAAATATTAGCAATACATTAGTATCAAATTATTTCCAACATTTTCTTACAAAACCATCTTTTATTTTCTAGGTTCACGGCAAAAGATTCGTCTACAAATTTGTGTGCGACCTAAAGAGCCTACTGGGATACAGCGCCGGCGAACTGAACCGTCTCGTGACCGACTGCTGCGAAAGTAAAAAACTAGACAAAATCAGAAGCCAATTTTTACCCAACAAACGAGCCACTCTCACAGTCACATCCATCAAAACCGACTCGTGATTTGTGCGCATGTTCCATCGAAAAGCGACCATTTTCTATACGAAATGCTCTTGTATCTTATCCTACACACAAAAACTAAACTAATCACAAGTAGAAACTGCATTCTCACGAGTTAATGTGCGGAAAAATCCTCCCAAATTTGGGTAATCTAATGTACAAACACAACCAATGTTTGCCTTTTCACCTCATTACAAAAAGTCACGTGCTCCATACCAATTTCCATGTCATGTGTATAAGTATGCTAGAATTTGAAGGAAAAATCGACAAAAATAGAACCAACTGGTTGTGTTTTTTTATCATTTAAATCCCCAATGTGATTTACTATATTCGTTTTTATTGTTTGATCGATTAATCGATTAATGGATTCTGGGAAATTGTAATTAAAAATGATTCACTAATAACAGATTGGGTTAAGATTTCGCCATTTTTTATTTTCTGTTCAAATGTATACTGGAAAATGTACATGATTTTCATATGTAACTTTGTATATAAACTGGTACTAGCAGGAATTATTACGGGATATGGTCAACGGGGGAAAATAATATGTATCTAAAAAAAATACAAAATTCACTCCAATTTTTATACAGTGCAAAAATGTAAATAAAAACTGGTTGGAGTTGATTTATCCACATTTTAGTTCGATTTAATGCGCCATTAAAGAAACTCGGTCGAAGTACAGTTGTGAACACCATTCACAACTCGACTGGAATTGGTACACGTTTCCGTTACGCGACGGCGGATTTTGGAACTAAATCTTCTTGACTAATGTCGGCCATGACTGTTGAACATTCGCAAGTAGATTATGTGCCCAATCAAGTGCGTAAATATAATTAACCGCCACTTTAAGATAGCGTAAAATTGAAATAAATGATAGAGATATGACGGCGATATTCGTCCGTACGTAACGTGGGAGTGGTTCGGCCTTTGTGTCACTAAAGGCGGGGCAATTTGGCCATTTTGAATTTGATTTTTGATTAATTTTTTTCTTTTATTTTGTTTGAATTTCAGAGGCAAACGCTTTTTGATCAGCTCAAGGAAATTACCGGTGTTGGAGACGAGGCTGCGCTAGAACAGGCATTGCAAGCGAGTCGTATCGAAGGTGGAAAATACGATTTGACACATGCAGTTAATATTCTGGTTGAGGCTGTGAATGTTTTAGTTGATGAAAATGCGGTTAAGAGTGGCGAGAAATGCGAGATTAAGGCGAAAGTAATTTGGATTTGGAGTCGGGTTGCCAGATGGAATTGGATGGATTTTGCATTGGAATAAAGTTTTTTAAATTGGAATTGAGTTTGTAGGTGTTGGAAGGGTGTTGTGGTTGTTTTGGGGCGGTGGAATTCAAGTTTTAGTGAGGAAGTTTAGGTTTTTTTAGTTGGGGAATTAAATCTGTATGTTAGATAGTTTGATTTTTACGTAGTTTTTCGTTTTAAATTATACGATTTTTGCATGGAAATTTGATTACACTTGACCCTGCTCTTTATACAGCATTTTGCTATAACGGTCTTAGGGAAGTATGGCACTTTTTCGATTTCGGCTCACAATGTTTGTTATACGATCAAAAAGTTGGGAAAATCGCCTGTGTACGTTCCCCTGATTCGTTGTACAGCTTTTCGCTTTACAGCCAACTTTTCCGGAGTGTGTCTAGGCTGTAAAGCCTGAGAGCCGCTCTCGATTAGTAGCCGCAGCTGAGAGCGGCTATGTGAACGAAAATGAAACGTAAATCATCAAAAATTCAGTGGAATGCACGTAGAACGGAGATGGGGTATTCATTTATCCATTAGAAATTCGATTTTTTACACAAAGATTTGATTTTCATCTAAAATAGTATGATTTTCATCTAAAAAAATATAATTTTCATCTAAAAAAATATAATTTTCATCTAAAATAATTTGATTTTCGTCCAAAATAATTTGATTTTCGCTTAAAATAATTTGATTTTTGTCTAAAATAATTTGATTTTTCACTTAAAATAATTTGATTTTCACTTGAAATAATTTGATTTTCATCTAAAATAATTTGATTTTTATTTAAAATAATTTGATTTTCATTTAAAATAATTTGATTTTCATTTAAAATAATTTGATTTTCATTTAAAATAATTCGACTTTCACTTAAAATAATTTAATTTATCACTTAAAAAATAATTTGATTTTCACTTAAAATAATTTGATTTTCATCTAAAATAATTTGATTTTCACTTAAAATAATTTGATTTTTCACTTAAAATAATTTGATTTTCACTTAAAATAATTTGATTTTTTACTTAAAATAATTCGACTTTCACTTAAAATAATTTGATTTTTCACTTAAAATAATTAGATTTTCATTTAAAATAATTCGACTTTCAGTTAAAATAATTTGATTTTCAATATAAAATAATTGATTTTCACCAAAAACATTTACTTTCCAAAAAATAAATTCAATCTTCACCTAAATAATTAGACTTTTACCAAAAAACATCCCACTTTTACCTCACACAATTCTATACCCATAACAGCAAACTAACCCACAACTTTATTTCAACACTTCTTAAATTGCAAAATTTTACTTCTAAACCAAATCAGAATCAGTGTCTTCTGGCAACCCTCAAAAAAACCTCAAAAAAAAAACATCTTTTTTACAAAAACACTTTATTTTTTAGCCCGCACCCACTGCAATCATTTCTAGCACCAAAAACACCCCCAAAGAACCCGGCAACGTGATTGACTTAACCAACGAGGGCGGATCGGAGAAAGAAGCGCTCCAAAAGGCGATAGCGCTCAGTTTACAAGAGCAGCAACGCGGAATGTTGGGCGGCCAAGTCTCGACGGAGGAGCGGGACATCAGCAAGTAATGAAACCAAATCCAATAATTGAAAAAAGTCCACCAATTAACACGATTTTTAGGGTTTTAGAGCAAATCCTAATCGAAGCGAAGGCCGGCACGAAGCGCAAACACGAAGAAGTGTGGCAGGACCCGCGGAACCCGCACGAGAGAAAAAGAATCGACCACTGGCCCGTCGGGTTAAAGAATGTCGGCAACACTTGTTGGTTCAGTTCGGTCATCCAGTCCTTGTTTCATCTTCCCGTCTTTCAAAAACTCGTTTTGAGTTTCGTGCCGCCGGAAGTCGAAAAAACCACCGCGGCGCATTCCGCTGTAAAATTTATTTTCAATTTTTTGTTTTTGATTTTTTAAAACAATTTTTTGGTTTAGGGTTGTCGGAATTTGTTGTTTTTGCAAGAATTGCGTCGGCTTTTCGCATTAATGGTCGGCAGCGAGAGGAAATACGTGGATCCGTCGAAGGCTATTGAGATTTTGAAGGAATCGTTCCCGTGTGGGAGTTCGGATAGTCAACAGGTTGGTTTTTGTTTGGGGGATTTGGTGGAAATTGGGTTTAGTTTATTTTTGGATGATTGTTTAGGACGTGAGTGAGTTTACGCACAAGTTGATCGAGTGGCTGGAAGATGCTTTTCGAGGCGGGAAGAGCGAGAAGTTGTGCGCTGGTGCGGAGGCTGCGAGTAATGAGGATAAGTGTGCGAAGGAAAGCTTGAATCCGATGGTGGATTTGTTCTACGGTCGGTTTAGATCCGAGGGACAAAATGATGGTAGGTTGATGAATGTGGGGATGTTTTGTGGCTGCTTGGGGGTAAGGTGATATTTTATTGGATGAGTGCTGATGGAAAATGAATTATTTCTAGTTGAAAAGTTCATTTTTATACTAGAAAAATTTATTTTTATACAAGAAAAATTTATTTTTATGCATGAAAAATTCATTTTTATGCTAGAAAAATTCATTTATATTCTAGAAAAATTCATTTTTATTCTAGAAAAATTTATTTTTATACAAGAAAAATTTATTTTATTCATTTTTATACTAGAAAAATTTATTTCATTCATTTTTCTACTAGAAAATTCATTTTTATACTAGAAACATTCATTTTTATACAAGAAACATCATTTTTATACTAGAAACATTCATTTATATACAAGAAAATTAAGTTATTAACAAATATTCATTAATTTACTCAATAAAATTCCCTTTTTTACTAGAATATTGACCAAACACTCCGATGCTTTGTATATTGCGCGGGTCTCTAATACGTCACAGAGAGAATTCATTTAATGCATGGGTGGCAAGCATTTTTCTTACTTTTAAATGCCATTTTTGGGTTTATTTTCCCTCAATGTTAGCATCATTTCTAATTACGTATTCTTCCTTAGGACATTTATTCTCGAACGAAGAAACATTTGGTCAGTACCCATTACAGGTGAATGGGTTTTACAACATCCACAACAGTCTAGAGGCTGCGACGGCGCAGGAAATAGAAAGTGGAAAACCCGGTCAGGAAACTGGCACTAAATCTGGACAGGAGGTTTACGCAAAGCGGTGTATTTGTTTTAAACACTTGTTTAAAAAAAATTACTGCTTTTAAAAAATATTAACTTTTCAGCCATTTTTAAAATAACTTTTGTCTGCTACAGCATTGGTTCACCAAACTACCGCCCGTCTTGATCTTCGAGTTGTCCAGATTCCAGTTCAACCAGCAGTTGGGACGTCCCGAGAAAATCCACAATAAATTTGACTTTCCTGAAGTTATATTCATGGACAGGTGAAAATGAAAATAAAATTTAAAAGAAACAACTAATAATAATATATATTATTATTTCTGTTTAGATACGTCGAAGTCAACAAGAACATCACGAAAACAAAGCGGGATGAGGTGCACAGGATGAGAGAATCTCGGGAAGAATTACAGAGCAAACTAGACAAGTTAGTATTTTACACAGCTAAAATCCACAAATAAGCATTGGGAATTCTTTGTTTGTTTTAGGTATACGAATTATGGATCAGGCTGCAAGCGCTTCCCACTACAAGATATTCTTCAGTACACGTTGGAGTTTGCGGAGACGAAACCTGAGAGCCGTCCCTCGAGTTCAGATGTTAGCGTCCCATCACCGTGTTCAGTCTTGAGGTTGCTAGGTCGATTAGAGTTTTTAGTCTGATACTTATTTGCTATTGGAATTTCAGCATGAACGCAGACTCGCCGTGCAATTCACCAGCACAGAATGCAGTATCAGATTCAGCTTCCAAAAGAGCGTGTGACAAAGTGGCAAATTGTTTACCAGAGCCAAAGAATGTAAGTGATTCAGAATTGGAGGTGCTGAGGACTTGCTTAAAAAGGTGGAGAACTGAAGTGGAACATGATATTAGAAGTAAGAGAGAATTATTACTTTTTGAATAAAATTTGTTTTAAATAAGTAAAATAATGTTTTAGGTCTACAAGATGGTTTGAATTCGCTGGATCAAGCCATCAATTCTATATATAATGAGCCAATACTGCAGAAGGTAAATAAAATAATTAATTCAAATAGACTTTGAACTTAGCTTGCCAATTATCGTCTAGATCTCAATTTTCCATGTTAATTTAAATTAAACGACTGCAAACATGTTTACACTTATTTTAATGACTTTTTGGATGCACCTAGTGTTATGTTTGGTATGTGTCATGGGGCCTTTTTGGGGTTTTGCTCTTCCTAGCATTAGAACCTGGCCTATGCCCCGGTGGCCACATCTTCCTAAAAAATCGTAAAGCTCTGAATAAAGGCCGGTGTTTATTTTTTATTTATTTCCGAACCCCTCCCCCCCCCTCCCCCAAGCACCTATAGGGACCAAGACAGCTATTTGAGCCAGGTGTTTAAATGGATACAGGCCATTACTTGGGCCAGGCCACAATTCGGAGCTTTACGTTAATAGAAGTTGAGGGATTTGTGTTAAATAAATCTTTCTTTTCTAAGCTACCCTACAGACTACACGCTGTGCTTGTTCACGAAGGACAAGCAGCTTCCGGTCATTACTGGGCCTATGTGTACAACCACAAAAGCAAAACATGGATGAAGTTTAATGACATTACTGTGACTGAATCAACTTGGATTGAGCTAGAAAAAGAAAGTGTTGGTGGATATCAAAATGCCAGTGCCTATTGCCTCATGTACATAGACTGCAATAAAAGCAATCTCCTCGATGGTACATATTGAACTGAATTGATTGGTACAATTATTCTGATGCTGATTGCTTCATTTGACAGATGTTGTTGCTAAGGAAAATGAGTTTGAAAATTTCCCATCTGATGTGCAGCAATTGGTAAATGAAGACAACAGTTTGTTCCATAAGGAAATGTTAGATTGGGAAAAGCAGGAAGATCTTTGTGATTCTGAATGCGAATCTGATGGTAAAGATTAACGATATTAAAAGTGCGGAGAAAATTTACTGGGTTATTGATTTATTTTTCAGATTGGGATATTGTGAGTGCTTGGGATTCTCAGACAAAATTAGATGATTACTTGTTTGATGTTTTGGAACACACTGTCGATCACGGTTGGGATGAGAATCCGAAACTTCATCTTCTTAAGGTAGGAAATTTGCACATACAAGAATTCTAACAACCCAAGGCCAGATTAAGGTGATAAATGCCCTGGCCCCTTGATATACTGTCTACACCAAATGTACTATTCCACCAAAAAAAGCACTGTTTTGCATGATGATACAATTTTTCAGCTCAAAATGAATTTGTTCCCATATAAATGCGTTTTCCATCTGCAAATGCAGTTTTTTTTATAGATGGCCATTTCTGAATATTCATGGCCTCCCTGTCATAAATGATCTAGCCTCTGGCCCCCCCAACCATATTTTGGAATTAAAAAACTGGGACGCCCATTAGAGATACAAAATTGAACAAAAAATTAGCCATAATGCACCGAATGGCGGAATTAAAAACAATCTCTCCGCGCACTTCCTTCGAATGCCAGAACGAGAACTTCCAATGCATTTAGGTTGAAGTATGAACCAATCTTTTTGGTGCAAGCATTTTAACTCCACTTTGTTCTTAATCATCAAGAAGTTAACTTTTCATAGAAAGTTTGTATACGTGTATAATTTCGGCACAAACTAAACCAATTAAACTATTCTCATTACGAGCAATTGATCGATTTTTAAAAGCCGGGACATTTTGCATCCTGACAAAGTTTTCCGGGACATTGAGACAAAGCATCCAAAACCTAGAAATATTTTCTGGCTCCCTAATACTGCAGCATGCTAAATACCCAGTGGATACATCTCTGTATTTACACGCATCTAAGCTTACTGGCAAATGCAAAACAAAATTATTTACTGGTGACAATCTGGACCGATAAGTAATTAACCATTTCTACTCTTAGGCAATTGAACAGGAGCAAATTAGGTTGGAAAAGCAGCTAAAGATACGACGGATGGTGTGGCAGATGCTAGATTAAGTCACGTGTTGGTTTACATCCTCGTATTGC
>JAQIXU010000321.1:0-40700 GCA_034701245.1 Strigamia transsilvanica | reverse complement strand
GGGGCTCCCCCTGGCGGAATTTTCTTTTAAATACTGAATTTTCCTGGACAAGCCATAAATAACATCATTTATTTGTTGATGTTATACAATTGGAATTTGGAGTTTTCTGAATTTGAAAATCCTGCTGGCAGGAGACAATTAAAATTCAAAAACAAATACGCTATGCCATGTTGAAAAGCACTCCAGACGGAAGGACAAATGGAAAAACAATAGAGAAGAAGGCAAATGTTGAGGTGGGGATCTTTAGCATCGCAAATACTTTGGGCCCCTTTGCCTTATGGGTAATCAACCACTGAGCTTGTGTTGTAATTTGAAATAGGCTTATTTGTGTTCTTCAAGCTTAATACAAAGTTGACTCTGTTTGTCCTTTGTCGGTGTGCCGGCAATGCAATCAGAAAATTATGTGCACAGATGTAAATAGATGCCAGGCATTGTCTCCAGTTTGCGCCCGGTATCTTGATGCTAAATTCGAACTGCTCATCCCATTCTGCGCAGACGATTTTCGAATTCCAGTAATGCATTTTTTGTTATTGTCTGGTTCTTATTTGCTGGATTGAAGCAAAGTCCAAATCCAAAACCCTACTGTACCTCTCAATTACAGGATTCATTATTTTTTCTTGTTGCTGCCAAGTAATCAGAAGCCATCCCAGTTTATTTTATTTTTCTCTTCGTTTTATAACTAAAAGAATTTACGTGACTCAATATTTTGGCACACAAGAAAATACTTTGTTGACCCTTCGAAAACTTATTATCTGTGGCTTCTTTATTGGAAACAAAACGAATTTTTGTGATCGAGTTATCTCTATTAGGCAACAAAAAGAAAAGTGCATTTACTAAACTAATTATCAATTACACACCTAATTTGTAGCGTACGTGATTATTTCTGTTCTTTTTTTTTTTTTTTTTTTTTTGATGGAAGGACGATTGTGGGTTTATTCTCAAGTTATATAAACTCCGGTCCGAATTTTATTTTAAATATTATCTATTCTTGCTAAAAGTCTCATTCACAGTCGATGTACAGCAAGAAAATGTTTTTTTCATTGTCCGTTCATCAACAATTCGTCAGTATCAACAGTCTCACGTTTTCCTAATCCCCAAAGGCTCGAACATTTGCTTGCTACGATGACAGTGGAATACCGAGGGTAGAAGTTTGTGTCACGCACCCTGCATTTGGTGCCTCCCGATTGGATTTCTATTTGGCACCTCGCCACTGATGATTCGTCTTGGCTGACACTTGGTGTGACCTTGGGCACCACGCATGCGCCATCGGAGTTAACATACGTGTCACTATTTTACTAAGCAGAGAAAAGGAAATGACTTTGAAAGCCACAGTGCAGTGCAGTTTGCTAACCTTAATTTAATAAGAATGAAAGCACGAGTGAGATGTGGAATAGAGATATTGAAATCTACAACAAACAAAAAAATGCAGTGAAGTTGAAGTTAAGATTCAAGAATAGATAAACTAACTGTAGGAAAAAGAAAAAAATTCTCTGAAAAAATTTCATCAATTATCATGCTTGCTAATTAATTTTGAATTACCAATTAATTAATGGAGAATCTGAATGAATGTATTAATGATCATGTCGCTTGTCGAATCAGTTTTTAGTTACTCAATAATAGTTAGAATTTGCAAACAGCAATAAACAGGAGGAAGTGCCGGATTAACAATTAATGTAGGCACTGGCCTATGGGGCGCACTCCTTTTAGGGGCCCCCCATCAACGGATCAAAATATATTGATTTGATATTGAAAGAAAATTACAATCCAGCTTTCTTAATTTTCGAGGGGACCCCAAGATTTCGACTGCCTAGGGGCCTCCACAGGGTTTAATCCTTTACTAGTCAAGACAGAATAGATGGAAGTATGAATGTAAGAACCTCATTTATAGATACAATTATAATTCAGAATTTTGCTAGTGTAGGCTATTGAAACAAAATTAAAATTATCCTGGACCTTATTTTAATTTTAACGATATAAAAAAGTGTGCGTGTATACAGTATACATAATCGACTAAAGATTTGATTGGCTGCCATTGGTCACGTGCTTCCGTTGGTAATGAAGGAAGTGGGGTAGTTTAAAATGGCACCGTTCTAACTGGCACCCACTAGTACAAAGTAAATAAATGTACGCATTTTGTACAGTACATCATCATGTCCATAACTGATGTTTTTGTTTGAGATTGAGTTGTACCTGCAACAAAATGGAAAATAACGGATTAAAACTCGGTGTAAAAACATCGCCAATCGTATTTAACTGGATGCTATCGTTTTCTAATACGTATGTAAGAGATGCTACATGAATACGTTTCACTAACGGATTGAGTTTAATCTCGGTTTTGTGTCGGAATTGAACAACTATTTGTACAATTTGTACAATTCGTGCTTTTAATTCGGATTTTATGAAGATCCTTCAACATAAGGGATTTGAAACTCTTACACGAACAATAAATAGATAACAAGCCATTAATTTTTATTGACGATTTAAACACTATAAACTCTACGTTTTGGTAACAATTCAAACAGAACTCATTTTTTAAACTGCTGATGTTTTTTTTTTTCAAATATTTATTGTTAAAAGATATGGCTTGCTTAATGTGACTTTTAAAAGATTTTACCGTACTCACTGGATGATGTTGCTGATGATTTATGGCTCAATAAGGGGTTTCTTAAAGATTTATTACAGTTAATTTTAAAATGATGACAACAATAAAGTTTTGTAATGATTTTGTAATTGTAAGAGAATTTAATCGCATTTTGCTTATAATTACCGTCATTTGTGGTGCGTATTTATCTTCATGGCGACGGATCAATTTTTTTTTGTAATTGCCAGCTTTGGAAGATAATTAGGCTGATTAAAAGAAGCTAATGAAGCTCATTGGATTCTAATCGGTCCAGATGGATTCTTTTTTGGCTCTGTATATACTGAAGCTCGTCCACTTATTGTGCCAATTGAGGGGTTGCTAGGAGACGAAGAAAATTGTTTGGTTGTGGTTGCTATGCCAACAACAAGACCACTTGAGGATGGACATGGCCTACGACATGTGACTTTTTCACTGGAACACAAATTTCCCTGGGGATGCTCGGCTCTGGCTTTCGTTGAGAAAAGGTCACCAGAGGGCTCTGTATGCTTTAGATGACAAGTTGAAAGATTCCAGTTATCATTTTTTAATGACAGACACCCGCGAATAAAATTGAAAAACATTTGTTTGGAGATAAGATAACCTGCGTGTTTCACTTAATACTTTTATGTCTTTATCCGTGTGATTTAGCTTCTTTTTGTCATAAGAACCTACTGTCTAAGTTGAAATATATTTTTACAAATAAAAACCGAGAGCTTTCAACCTTAAGAAATTGCTACATGGGAAATTATTTTAGTAAACTTTTCAACAACAAAACAATCGTAAAATATAGTAAATGCTACTGAGTTTTTCGAAATGGAAGTGCGTGATTAGATTGTTTCGAAATAACAAAATGCTAAAATAGTTGGCACGTTCATAAAGTAATTTAGACTAAACAGTATAATATCACGAGTTCCTATTGTTTTGTTATAATAAAATCCGTGTTTAAAAGTGCCGACACACATTTAATGGCAGCCAATTTAATCTGTTTTCAATCGCAGTGGGTGTGCGCACGAAACTTGAACGGCAAAACATGTTTAATTGCAAATGAAACATGACTTTGTGAATACACCTAGGTTTGTGTGCTAAAGAAAGCCAAGAGTTTGGAACTAATACCTTGTTTGCACCAGAAAATTTGGGCTAGCCTAATGTTTGAATTTAGTTTTTAATATTGGTGTGAATGCATATAACCCAAAATTATCTAGTTTAAAAATGTTTATACTAGATAATTCAAATCCAGTTGTATAAACTAGATAACTGCCAAACCTGGCCTAGAAGACTTCTTGCAATTCCGTGCACATGGTCGGTTGATTGTCTAATGGCTAGATGCTAGCCTAGATATGTGGTTTTTTTAATTTGTGGTGCAAATGCATTAGCCTGATCATTTTGTAGACTAAATCATCCAGAATTAGATTCAGATAAGGCTAGCTCAATTATTCCAGAAAACAATATATGTAATAATTACGCATTCTCAGCCAGTAATTTCATAATATTTTGGAGCTTGGTGTTCATTTTGAGCACCTTAAACTGTGAAATGTGGTATTTGTTTTAAAAAAGGTTTGCAAAGAAACCAAAGTGACGTAGAAGTGCATGAGGCAATTTGATTTTTATTATTTTATTTATCTTTTTTTTACATCCCTTTGTGATGAGCTGTAGAATAATATACGACTTTACCTAATTCTCTGTGTCTTCCAGTGCGCGATCTTATGATCTTCTAAGTTATCTTCCAGTTCATATGATGTTCCTCTAAGTTATTTCCAAGCTCATAAATGGTGGGGTCTTTGTAATTTTGTGCAGGTTTTTGTGATATGAAGCGTGTAATTTTTCTCTCTATCTTTTTTTTTGTCGTCACTCCTTTTTCATCCTCACTCCACTCCCCACATTTTTCATTAAAAAAATTCCGAGTTTACCATCATTTGATTATCTTTCCTGATTTTTCTCGCTGCTTTATAGAAATATGACAGATTTCGCACAAACTTTATTGATTCTTAAAGTGGACTGCATCTTGAAAAATCATTAGTTTGTTTTGAATGACACTTGACAGATGAATTGAACCTTTTTCTTGAGAAGGGGATAAACATCTTATTTATACACAGTTTCCTTAACATTTGCATTTATAGTACCTAGGTAAGCTCGTGTTTATTTGAATCGCAAGCAGCTGTGCCTATACATTTTTCTGTTTTTATCTTTGCATCGAATTTTTAAAAGATCAATTTTATTCCTTCCTTCATTTCTTCTTCTTTGAGACTGTAATCAGGCCCTATTATTATAAACCTTAGTTATTTTTTAAGTTTTTATGCTATTGATTAATTCCTACTTGAGTAATTGATTGCGAGTCACGTGACGTTCATTGTGCGCTGCGCTCTATTGCAAATATTCTCTCATTTTCAAAGGCTGATTAGTGAAAAGCTGAAGAATGACCTGCATTAATGATCTGCCCCTTTCCCTGCATCCCATCCAATAATGCCAGCAGCCATTTTCATTGATTATTGACAGACCAAAGAGATTCCCCTGGGAAAAACCTACTTTCAATTCACATTCATTGGAAAATTTTAAATATTTGGAATGTGATAAATAATAAACTCTTTACAGCCTTTTGTGATTTAATATTTTTTTTTTTGAGAAACCTTTTCTTATTGTCTTTTATTTTTTTTCTATTTCTAGGTAAGAAAATAAAATTTTTAGTGACTGACTATAATTCAAGAAACTCAGCTGACTGTGAGATTTAGGTAGGTCACATAAGCTGTGTTGTTTGCCAGTTGACAAATTTATTGCAACTGTTTATTGCCAAGATAAGTTTTCTTTACTTATGATGCATTGGTATTCCAGTGTTGATAAAAGCAATTCATTTTAATCTCTGTCTTGCGAGCTATGTTGAAGACATTTCTTCAGCCTCATGGCCCCTTACCTTAGCTTTTTCTTTTGCTCTTGTCTAAGTTAGTTGAGATGCAAGGCCTTCACTTTCTAGAAGGCCTGGGGTTTGCCAAATGTTGCCATTGCTTGCCGTTAGGGGTCGTTTTCATCTTCTTTTCCTCGCGGTTGAGGCCTATTTCAATAAATCAGTTTCTTTAGGAGGAAAAGTTTGTTTCAAGTCTTGTTTCTGCCTTGATCACTTGTAAGTAGGATGTAGACACTCGCCAATGGTCAGCCACCATCAATTTACTCGAGCTAAGTGATGTTCTATTGTGCAAATGCGCAATTAGAAAAAGAGACGAGAGAAGAAACAAACTATTCAGCTCCTGTAATAATATATTTCTGAAATGAATTATCAAAATAGAAATAGACTATTGAATAAGCTGAAATAAAAATGCATTGAGTGAATTTATAACATTAAACAAAATCAAGCTTATTTGTTTAATAAAGTTGCTTGTGTTTGTTTGCTTTGAATTTTAAAAAAAAAAATAGAAATACGTGTGTGTGTGTGTGTGTGTGTGTATCTATATATACATATTTATATTAATTATCCCTTCCTGCGAGTCTAACCTGAGGAGAAATATTTTTAATTATCTTTGTTGCGTGTCTTATGTTGATTTTATATTATATTGTTCTTGAGTATTTTTTAAAGACAGGTGTGTTGTGAACTTTACTTAATGAAATACAAATACAAGCTGAAAGAAAAACACTATATAGCTATAAGCCCGTGACAATCACGGGAAAAGAAAAACCCTTTAATAATTTATTTTAATGCTTAAACATATTAAAAGCGCAGGTGGTTCCACAATGGCAGATTGCTTTCTTCCCCTTTAAGCTCTCTCCTCCCCTCATTTCACTAAATACGTAATGGAAGCAATGAACATGTTAATTCAAAAGAAAAGGGAAAAAAATTCAAAAATGTGGGTGGAATTTTATTTTTTTTGTCAATATATCTTTGATAAACAAGTAAATAAATAAACAAAGGGAATTCAAACATGACGTAGGGCGCATGATGAATAGAAATTCTCTTCGGCTGAAACTAATATTGACAAATTTTTATCAACACATGTTCGGAAACTTCGTTAAGCATGTTTTTGTACATAGTTGTGAGCCAGAGGTAAATGGGGGATTGTTGGAAACTGGAGAATTTTGAGGTGGTAGCGGTAGAGAAATGTAGTAAGGCAATTTCCGAACGCGCACGTGCGAGATGAAGCAAGACCCTGGAGGCTGGGTTTTTACATTTTTCTGTGTGGGCCATGAACCAAAAGCTGATAAGAATACATATATTTGACAAGAAGAAAAAGTTAGTGATTTTTTTCTTACCGGTACCCTTTTTGCATTTTTACATGTGTCTTCTACTGTTTCCTTACTTTTTACTTTGTTTTTTCCCTTTCTTTTTTTTACTTTTTATCGCCATCTGTAAGTGCATTTTCGGTTTTATTTTATTTTTTTTATTTATGATTTTGCAACCATACCATTAGTTCGTGCGATTTTATTGTTTGTCATGTACCACCCTTATCTTAGGATGACAAATCCATGGGGTGTTGATAGGAGGACAGACGGACTATCAATGGAGGTGGGGGCTATGAATTGAGGGGTGGTCAACATTCTGATAACACCACCCATCATTCCTGCTCATTGCAAGACTCCATTTTCTGTATAAATGGAATAGAGAGGTCATGGAGCCTGCTGTACTGGCAAGATAAGGAACCAATCCCTCCACCACCCGCCTTACCACCAAATAGGTGCCACCAAAAGCATGCGTAATTCCCGCCAAAATCCCCATCAAATACACAATAGTGGATGGACTGCAACCTCCTCCTCTTGATGGCAAACCCCTTTGGCTACAAATTGGGGTCTATTGTGCCCAAAAGTCGTTGCAAGACAATGAGGTGCACGTGTAATGAGGTGACCTTAGATGGGTACCAGGATGGCGACAAGTTTAGTAGTTGGTTATTTGTAAATTGTTTCTGGCACTTAATCCCAGCAGGAATTGAGCAAGATTGGTCATTAACAGAAGTAGAATTTGAATGCGACTTGGTTTCTGGCCAGATAAAAGGACATTCCAATTCTTTTTAGTGTGTAACTAAATTAGCAACGGAGGGATGGGCTGGAAATAAGGAGGCACGTTTAAGATGTTTCACTCATATCGTGTTTTATTATTTAAATTTGCTACTTTTATAATGGGTTTTGCAGTCCCTTGTTGGAATCATTTTTCTGATATATTAGTATCAGCATTTGCTTTAATTGAAAGTTATTAGAAATAATTTAATTAAATTGGCGTTTGTTTTAATCGGCACCAATTATTATTATTATTTTTAAATTTTAAGGCAACTTTTTACAAGGTTTTGGGTTGTTGCTTTTTTTAGTGGAAATCGAGTGTTTTATGCATTAAATCATGAGTCATAACTTGGTCGTTTATTTATAACCGAAAGGCAAAAGTTCGTCATACATGTCTGCGCATGATTATTTTCATGATCTTTAAACTTGTTTCTTTAGGCTGTTTTTTTGTCTTTACAAGATCATTTGTAAAAAAAAACATTTATGTCAGGTAGTTTATTATTTTAACACTGCTCGTTTAATACAGGTGTGGTGATTATAATAATGGCAGAAAATGATGTGTGTTAGTGTTTTGGATTGTCTGTCAATTGTCAGGTTATGTGAAGTTGTTGTCGAATTGGCTACAATCTGTACTCGGTATCCTGATGTCAAATTCAGGTAGGGATTGCTATTATGGGTTATTTCAGACTAAAGATTGAAATTTAACCGATATTTCATCTAACTCTAGAAATCAATGGAGATACCAAACTAGCTACATTCGATATGTCGTTTCTATTAACAACCTTTTAGAACCACATTTTCAATGTAATTGATCCAAAATGACAGCCCTCAGCTTTTTTTTCCGCTTGCTTTCAGTCGCTGTGTTTGTGCATACAACTTTTAACCTATAGAAAACAAGTTAAACTGCGGGTTTAAATATTTTCTATTTAAACAGGCTTTTAAGCAATTTTCAAATGGCTTTCTAAAATATGTATTTAGATTAGGCGCATTCATAAGGTCATTAAAACTAGTAGGCGCATTCATAAAGTCATTTAAACTTGTTTAAATTTTTCAAACCAGTCTAAATGTAAGATTTTAGATGTTAAATTTGACATTTAGAGTGGTTTAAAAAATTAAACCAGTTTAAATGACTTTATGAATGCACATACTGTGGTTTAAAGAAGATAAACAAAACTAAATGACTTTTCGAATGCAGCCAGCGAATATTTGTTCACACCTCTTAAATCTATTAGCTAAAGCACTTTTACAATTTCTCTGGTAATCCTCCGCAGGTGCTGATGATGATAACACAACTGGTCATGCTCACTCAAGATATACAAGAGCAGCGAGTACAATGCCTGGTGTTTGCAGATGTCACATACAGTTGGGGGTTGCCGCAAGCACAAGCGCTTTTGCTAAGCATCAAGAATTATCCTTTTTACATGTGGATATAGCTATCTAAATCCTGGATTGACAAACTTAAAATCTAAATCAAGTTCACAAAGAGCACTGTTGCATTCATAAAGTCATTTACGAAATTGTACATGTTAAATGTAAGCATTTAGACTGGTTTAACAAAGATAAACAAGTTTAAATGACAATGTATAATTTTATTCTCGATAACGATAAGATGTTTATTGATGATTGAGTGGGCGTAGACAAGATGTCTCATTGGAGACTTTCTAAGGCGATGTATTAGTTTACACAACACAAGTTTGTTGATTGTTTTGGTTGGAAAGTTAATAGATTAGTTACCTTAGTTGATTGCTATTGGATTTTTGTTGCATTCCCTAGGAGGGTACAATGCAGAGAATAAAAAAAAGATAACGATGTTGCAAATCCCTTGGTGATTATGATCAGTGATCAATCAGGCAGTGGAAACTAATGAAGATACAAGGTGGGAAAATGCCAACAAATTAAAGGGCATTAGACTGGCACTGACTGTAAGCTGTAAGATATATGAGAGATAAATGTTTATTTTGGGATCAAAAATATAAAGCTTCAATTTGTTTTAATTACGTGTTGTTTAATTAATAAAAGTCATTAAATATCCAATACTGGCTGGGTTAGGCACTGCAATTTTTGGACAAAAATGTTGAAACTGCAACTTGAATTGTCTCGATCGAGAATTTAATTTAACTTAATTGATGAAAATTGTCTTAATGATATCTTTAATGGTGACACGCGTTACGTCATAGTTCAGGCTAGACTAGTAATAGCAAGACTGGTTTTATCTGATCTACAACAAAACTCCAAATATTTGAGTACTCAAGGCTGAATTATTATTGTCGAAGTGAGAACTTTGTGCAACTCGAGTTGTACATCGATGTATAACTTAAACTTGTGGAATGCGTTTTAAAATTTTTAATATAGAATTAATCAGTGCTTGGATCGGTGACCAGCTGGGAATCTCGGTTCTTTTTTTATTTTTGTCTGATTAAGGTACTGTTTCTAGGGCAAGAACATCTGGCACCTGCCTCCAACTGAGTTTTCTGTGGTTTTCCCAGTTTTCAGTGTAGATGCGAGGTTGGGTCTGCGAGAAAGTCGTCCCACATCGTGGCTTGCATGGCCTAACACACCGCACGGGCATTCAGTCTATGGGGTCATGACTATGCTAAGTGTCAAATGCAACACCTACAATAGAAAGTATTGATTTTAAATGACAAATACAGTACACGTTTTTGGATTTAAAATCCCAAAGGTTTTTCAACCATTACCGGTCATCTTCTGTAGAATCTACAGGCCCAGTGAGAGGGGGACGTTAGCAGGGTTATTGTCCTCCGCTAAGAGGAGGTCTCCTAAGTCCAGGGTTATCTAGTTATAAACAAATTTTAACAGGTTAACAATGTTTGACAAAAGGCGTAATGGTATCCCAGTTCTGCATTTGACTTGAGATTTTGCTTGGAGAATAAATTTTACTCATTGGTAAAACAAAACCTATGCTTTGCACATGTATGGATTTTATTAAAAGGGGCCCTACATTTTTCACTGGCCTGTATCATTGGGCATCTGAGTGTATAATGAAATGTGTGTATAAATCGAGTTTAGCTGGTCCTGTGTTTACAGCTTTTGTAAAAACCTTACTTTTACTGTCTTGAGTATTCATGACGCTATGTTACAGTAGCGACCCCTAGTTGTTTTCGAATAAACCTCAGATTTGCATTTAGTTAAGGCAGTAAAAGGTAAGGTTTTAAGAAAAGCTGTAAACACAGCAATCTCGGTTCCTAATTGTGATGTATTGATCACTACGGAGATTTGTACGCAACAGTGCTTACATCTTTTCAAAACACTTAACTACAGTAAATGAAAGCTCTGTACCGTGTACCATGCATCGCAAAAAATATTTTAGAGTGATGTTAACTATTTTGTTTCAGATAACTTTAAGTGCTCGATGCAAATAGTTCACTAGTTTTTCTGTACATTTCTATAATTCAGACATATAGCAATTTGGAGTCAATATTGAAAATTGCACTGAACATTGTCAAGAGAATTGCAGTTAATTACATTATACTTTGAATAGATGACCCGTAGGTGAAGGCAATTACGCTACATACTAAACGGATTGATTTTCGTTTCAATGATTGATGCATTTGACCTGCTTGAGTTTTAAGTACAGAAATGGCAATTTCACAAATGGTTGAAAGCAATTGGAATGGATTATTGCTATGCTACGCTGAGTGCTTCATGGCATTCAATATGAATTTTTTTCGAATGGGTGATAAAAGAAAAAAAATCTGTTTTACCTTTCGTATAACGAGTTTCCACAGTGATTTATATATTTATTTTATTGATGATTTTGTGCGGCTTGATTGATGTGGTTGGGGCATTAAATGAATCGGGTGCGGTTGTGGCAAACTGTTAAATTTAGAATTTATTGGTAAACAGGAAAGTGCATCAATCGATGGAGTGTATCGTTGCCTGGAAAAGTAAACAAAATTCTTCTTTCAAATCTTTGATTGTTTTCAAAATCCCAAATTGTGCGATGGAGGAAGATGAGATTATTTTATACGATGATCAGTTTTTATTTACTTGCGCTCTTGTCTTGTTAAAATTTAAATTTTAAATAATTTTTATTGTTTCTTTTAGTCTGATTTATGATTTTAACTTTAGTTGCACTTGTTTGTTGAAAGATGGAAACCCTAGAAAGAAGTTCTAAATTTAAACATACACAGGAAGAAACATTGGCAAGATAAGAGCCAAGCAGGAAGTTAGCCACCATCACGTTGCCAAGGAAACCAGAGAGTGTTGCTATGGAGATCTGCGGATATACTAGTGTTGTCCCCTATTTCTTTTTTCCTTTTTTTTCTTCTTCTGGTATAGTGGAAATTAAATTATGACAGGATTGTGCAAATATGTCACCCTCAAAGTACTGTGCTTCAAGCAACGCGAGCTCCATCTTCGTGCAAAGAGAAATTGGATCGGCCCTAGTAAAAGATGATAATAGCAATGACAATGTATTCAAGTGGGGGAGTAAAGAGAGTAAGAAATGGAAACATGAACAAGAGAGTATAAATAGGAATGAAGTTGTTTCTATAATTTTATTTTTGTTTAAATTTAATAAATGATATGGAGATTTTTTTTTGAACATTTTTATTGCATCAACGGTTTTGTGTGCAAATAATTTTCTGAGTATGAAATATTTGTGTTTGAGATTAGGGATAAAAGCAAGAAGAAGAAAAATTGCATGTAAATTACTGTTGGGGTTGAAAGCGAGAATAATCAATAGCATTACTTGTTCATTTTTGTAAAAATACCTGATTGACACGTTGTTAATTGGCAACAATGATGAGGCAACATTGTTCCATTGACACTTCTCACTAAACAGCCGAGCAACGGTTCATTAATTATGTTGCAACCCAGGTTAATTAACCTCTTCTTGTGGCTGAACATAAAAGGAGCTTGCAATTTCCGATCCCTTATTTCATCAAATTCCCAACTATTGCATCTTCACTTGACGAGATAAGGAAAGATCATTTGCTTATCCCAGGAGAACTGTTTAATTGAACTGATAATGGTGAAAATTTGTGTGCAAATTCTATTTTAATGCATTTCTAAACACATTTCTCACAACGCTTTATCAAATCTGCACAACATTTCAAAATACACGTCTTCGTGCAGATGAAAAATGAAAAGTGAAATATAGCAATACAATTTCTTGTCTCTGAGAACTCTATATAGTAACTATATCTTTTTCCATTTGCCATTAATCTAATGTGTGGGAGCAACCTTAAGCGCGTTGTCACAACCGATTTCACTGAGACTCGTTGATGGCGAAGGACTTCGCATTGCTTTTGACATTTGTTAAATGGAAAATATAATTGTACATTTCTCAATGTAGAAAACAACTGTGCTGGCTAACGAAGCAATCCAGTACGCCACGAGTAAAGAGTTCTGATTTAATTGCCTGCGATTGGTTAATTAGTATAATCGGCCAAGACTGATTCCATTAGCGTCAAGTGGTGCTTGCCATAGAACAAATCATTATGTCATTGCCATTATTTTATGCTTTTCGCTTTGAAGGTTTTAAAGTGCATTCTACGCACAATATGCTTTGAAATAATTTAATCTAGTTTTGCATGACGTTTATGTGGTCAATCTAGTTTGCTTAAAACTGGATTACCTTGTTTTTTCTGTTGTATGATGGATTGTGATGGATTTTCTATTTTTAATTTTTTTTTTAAATTTAATGCTTATTAAGTTATTAAGTTCGGGTGATGTTGAAGTATTATGGTTATGAGTTAAGACAGCGGGTATTCTCATTTCTCCTTGCTGGGTGGTCTAATTATGTAGGCATTGATTCTTATTTGAATGCCAAAGGATTATGCTAGGTTAAGTTTATAATCAGAGAGTTGGATTGAACTTTTGAATCTAAATTTGTGGTCTTTGCTCAGCCAATACATATTGTAATGAGAAGATTTTATGAGTTGTTGATGCAAATTTTAAATTAGAAACTTGCAATTTTAATTTTATATTTGTGTAATGTATCATGCAGGCATCGTATATCATGCAAATATGATAATCGTCGCTATTTTCATTTTTATTTCGGGGCATAAATAGTAGAAACTTGTTTTGACTGCCGACTTATGACTTTTCCACCGCGTTTATAGTTATGTCAAGAGGGAAAATTGCCTACCGCAAACATTTCAGTGTTTCACGATGCTTTCTTCAAATTATTGTCAATGAAAGCAATTGCAAGGCGATGTTAATTTAAACTAACAAGCTAAAAAAAATAAACTTGAATTTAAAGTAGGATTTAAAAATACTGCAGTCTGCAGTAATTATTAATCTTTTTAGCACATGAATTACACAAATTGAGCAATTTTAATTCTTCTTTTATAGTTGGTTTAATCATTTTTTAAACTAAATCTGTGAGTGGGATATTTTATAGAAACTCTAACATCATTTTTAAAGAATTAGAACGGAAAACAACGACAGTATTTCCTAAGAGTAATGAATAGTCAATCAGGGCGCGCGATCAGCTGTTTCCATTCAAAATTCAATTGACTTAAGAATCAGTAAAAATCCAATCTTTTTAAAATTATCCAATATCGATTTAACTGCTTTTTTACTGGAGCAACGATGGCAGTTGAGGTCCAAAAATAATACTGCTGCTAACGTCCAAGATCATTTATCTTTTAGCATTTGATAAATTCAATTTTTTTTCCTTTTTACAAGTCAATGTTAAAATGTAACACACATCACCAATGATTCGAAGTTTACGTGTACGTGTCGTTTTCTCACTTTTTCCCCCCAAACAAAAGTATAAAACACACATCTTGTCAACTTTTTTCTTCACTTTTTTTCCCTCTTTTTTTTTTTTTAATCCCGAGAGAGCATGCGGAAATGTTTGTCTCGTGTAGTTGTCGACGTTCAGATAGATGGCGGAGTGTTGGGATGAATTTTTCAACAGAAATGGTAGAAGTTGGGTGACAATTCTGACCAGTACTGCGGGGCGGTAATAGGCTGAAGGAGCCAGAAAACAATAATTTTAACTGTCGGTATTACGGCAGAACGTCTGCAGGGATATATGAAAGGAGGGAAGGAGGAAAAAAGTGCTTAAAAGAATGTCAGCATAAGTCCGAAGACAAGCAGTGTGCGCCTTAAGGAAGCAGCAAAAACAATAAAGGGAGGACGAGAAAAAACGTTGGGGAAAAAGGAAGGATCTGATTATGTCGCAAAGGGTGTAAGTCGAGACAGATAAGTGGGAACAAAGCACAAAGCTATAAGAAAAGGACTAAACAAAAAAGAAATTCAGGACTGTGGAGGTTAAATCTTCTGAGACGGCAAGAATGTAATTTAGAAATGGTAATTTCATATCGTAGATTGGAATAAACAGCTGAGATATGAAAGTGAGAACAGAGTGAGTTGTTGGCAAGAGAAACTTTGAAGCAGATGTAATTATGAATAAAACAGCAGTAAGAAACGTAAAAGTGGGAAGGTGAATACGAGTATCAATCCTATAATGCTGTGTGGTCTCTCAGTTTGCATAATAATCCTAGTAATTTTTTTTTCTTTCTTTAACGTTTTGAAGTTTCCTCGGTTGCAATATAGATCCGTTTCCAGTTGAGTTGCACACTCGCTTCTTGTTGTGGCTGCTGGGAATTTATCTTTATGGATCCATAAAGCACGTGCAGCCGGCCCCCGACTTTATGATGGTCATTCACGACGCTGTTTCATTCCATAACCGCTTTCCAACATGGCGTCAGTACACCCGCAACCACCCAGATTCCAAACAGGGGTTAAGTTTGTAGTGCAGGAATAAGCCGTTTGTTTTCTTTTTTCGTTCTGTTCAAGAAGGACGCTCTAAGTGAAATACTTCATTCAAGTAATGGATGTGACAAAATATAAAATTTTTGATTTCTTTTTGTATTACTGTCTGGGAACAGTAAAATGAATATTTTCGTCTCTGCACATTTGCTAGAGATTATTTTTTACATAAAATTGTGGAAAATTTTCTGTTGGCGGGTTTATTGAATAACAGAATAACACTCAAGTTTTTTATTGCTATGGCCTTTTTTTTTTAAAAAAAACATTATTATTAATATTCAATTAATATTCTTTCTCCGATTTCTTTGTTGTTTATTTATTTGGCTGCTGTCACTGATCAATGTTTTAGTAGGTAAAACTTTGCTTTCATTTGCTATTTATGATTTTCGTATCTTTCAAAACAATTTTTTTAAGATGTTTTGGAGAGTTTTTTAAAGTTTTAATGCGGAATAGAATTATAGAAACTGTAAAGTTAAAGAAAAAAATGTTGACTTAATTTTATCTTTTCCTTGGTTGGCCGTTTCTCCACTGTCACGTGCTCTTAGAATGGAATTAGTCAGGTGTGTCTATCCTGATTACTCTGTTGCTACAAATGAGACCTGATTGGCTGTCACTATATCTTTTACTGAATTGATTGGGTATGTCGGGTATAATACTGATTAAGTTGGGTGGCTTTTTACTTCTCTTATTTCTTGTCTAGATGAGTAATCAGTTGGTTACACTACACAGTTTTACTTTATGTTGTTTACAAATTGCGGGCAATGTACACGATCGTTAAAGAAAACAGGTAAATAAATTAAAACATTGGATGCATTTTTGAAAATGAAACGAGGCGATCGTTTGGAGGTTTACCCATGCAGTTTTGCAAGTGTTGGCTTCCATCTTGGTTTACTGAAATCGAGCCAATAATGTAAGTAATGGTTTTTTTTAAAGGGGCAATTAACTCGATGTCAAAACCATTAAGTGATTTTAAGGACATTAATGGCGCTCTAAACTACAAACAATGAATCAAAATCATAGGCCAAACGATCATCTTCAGTGGTCAAACGATTATAAAACTACAGTGACCTACCAATATTGGGTTTTTGTAAAAGCTGAAATAAAGGGTTTACTTAAAATCTGGAAGTCATACTTGACTAACGCTCGATTACGATCCTGGAAAGAGGTTTCCATTTCTGTTATTCTACAACAGGTAGTAAACCCAAAATTTCGATATTACCTGTATTGCTATCAAGTCCGTTACTATGACCCTGGTCTGGTTTCATTTTTCTGTAGCAGCAAATACCCATCCTACACCGGTAAGAACAGCATTTTTGTTCATATCGTATTTTGAAAACTCTTATTTTGAAAAAATGAGACGAGCTAACTAAAATTATAGTTCTTTCCAATCCGTGGGGTGAGAACTATTGTATTCACACACATGCTGAAAATTGGCACTGACTTCCTTTTCTTATTTCAGGTTTTAAGTAAACCCGATGTTTCAGGTTTTAGGAAAACTCAACATTTCATGTTTAGGAAAACCCAATATTTCGTATGTAAACATATTGGTGGGTCACAGTAATTGTATAATCGTTTTATCATCGAAAGACCTGTGGTTTTGATTTATTGCGTGTACATCGAGGTAGATGTTTTATGTCAGAACTATTGTTTTGTGTTTTATTTTGTTTTTATTTTTATTTATTTTTATTTACTTTTTACTTGTTTTTTTTTTCACCCTTGTCCCCATTTCTTCCATTACTTAGGTCTGGGATTTGTGCATCAATCAATCAATAATTTTCTGAGGATTCTAAGAGAGATTAATGCTAAAAGTAAAGATTCGTGTAAGTTAGTGCGAAAAGTGAGATAAGAAGTAAAAACAGACGAGCGGTCATTTGCTGCAGCTTTCTTGTTATTCTTAGCACAATGGGAACGTGACGAATGTGTCGCCATCTGGTGGCAGCAGTGTAAACAGAATGGATGGACATGAATGGGCCTCATTAATATTCTCTCCTACTGTGTCGCGAGCAGGTCACGTGGGGGCGGTATAAAGGTGACCGGTTATTTATAGTTAACAGCTAAATTGATTTTGTGTGGTTTCAAATTAATTAAAGATGGCAAATAAATTTTAAAATCGAACCAAACACACTATTCCACATTTTCCACAAGATAGAACGATTAATTAAACTTCACATACGAATTGATTTGAATGGATTTTTTGAAAACAATATTTTCCCTTGAAAATTGGCTTTTTATTTTTAAAAAAAAAAATAAAAATAAAAGAAAACAACTGCCAATTTTATTTCAGATAGGGGTGGTATATATTATGAAATTCGATTTGCACATGCGCAATCAATAACTACGACTATAACGTCGAGTTTGGCAAATGCACCAAAGCCTCGATAAAAAGAAAATACATTTAGCAAACACTTAAACTATGTGAATAGTGTTGCTTTCTTTAATTGGCTATTTCAATTTTTAGTTTTAGTGTTATTATTATTTATTTTTTAGCAGGTGAAAGGAAAAAAAGTACAAAGATTTTTCTCAAATCTTTACTTTGGCTACGACCTTTAAGAAGGGTGAAAAGAGAAGCCAACACCCCCAAACAACCTGCCATTAAAGCAAGTGTATATTCTGCCAAGACGGCTTCACTACTTTGCATAGCAAATCCCCAGTGGAGCGAATTTGGGGATGCGAATTACTCAGGCGGGGAAACCAACCTCCGGGGCCAAAGGCAATCCTTTTGGGGAAGAGATGGGATTTGAATCCATTGTAGAGATTTTTGCCTATGTTTTACCTATCCATTTTCAATTTTTTTTTCTTCTTGTGCAAACAAAGTTTTCCCTGGTTAGTATTTGAGAAAATATATTATTGGCATTAAAAAGTTGCATTAATCGTGAAAATCCGTTTTTCCATGTAAGAGAAGAAGATAAAAGTTGATGTTAAACAGATATAGATTCACATTGCGCAGCTTTCTTATGAGTTAGCAGGGATAATCAAATATTCCGAGAACTTTTTTCAATTAAAGATGTGCCTGAAAGTAATTTGTCAGTGCAAACTCAGCGCATTCCTTCAGGGTGGAATTAGACGCACCATAAGGAACAGTTATTGTTTACATGGTATTTCTGCTGGAGCAAAGCACTGATTATTATCAAGAATTCTCATTTATTTGAGGGGTTTTAAAAATGACATGCTGAAGTAATTATTACGATTATAATTATTAGTGTTTACATGCTGTATCAGTGTCTGAAAGAGAGTTTATAGTGCTACATATGGCGGAGGCCAATACTACTGCTTTTTGCCAAGGATAAAAGAGTGAACAATAAACGAATTGCTACAATTCCAAGGTCTTTGGTTATTTTTTTAAATAAAATTTATTTTGAAATTTATTTTAGAAATTTATTTAGAAATCTATTACAACCGGAAGTCATGTGACACGCAGTACAATCACTTGGACCTGACCTGGTGTGGGTTCTTAATAAAATACAGTGATCGTGATTATTGGAACAATCGCTTGAGTACCTTCAATGGCTCTTTATTGAAACCTCTTATTTATACGTATACAAAAGTGGTATTTGTTGGTATAATGTTGTTGGGATGTTTGTTAACACTACGAACAGGTTTTTCTGATTTCTTCGATGTAAATTGTTTATTTTGGAAACTACGTTATCTGTTTTATCCTTGAATAGGAATTTATTGGTGCTTTTAAATAAATTGAAAACTGGAGGGGGAAAAAAACATACAATCATTTAACAAAAACAAAAATGGTAAAGAAAAGAAATTGCAATTTCACTGACAGATAACAAACTTATTCCGCATATATTGAAATAGAAAACACCAGAGTAATTTGCAAAACCGTCATTGCTGATAAGAAAATTTGCTCATTCGTATCTCTCATCGTGAGGTAACCATGACAACCATTGGCGAATTGATGATAGAAATTCTCATGTCATTTATTTTACTACTTGCTAAATCTTATTACTTAGTTCCAATAATTATTTTTTATAAAAAAAGCAGACGTCGCCAACCTTTGATGTCATCTGATTCATTATCTCAATTGGCAGACAAGACTTGTTTCTTTTCTCATTTAAGTAAAATCGTAAAAAATAAAAATATTAAAAACCGTGATTTGTTTTCACTGCATGTGTTTTCCGTTTTTCGTTTGTTTTTTTTTTTTTTGCAAAGGAATTCAATAAGATGTGGAAGTCTTATCTTAAATTATTATTATTTTTTACAAATGTATAAATTTTACATGGAAGATGTATTTCTTTTACACCTGGTGTAAGGTTGCACGTTTGCTCATGAAAAGTACTTTTCTGCACTTCAATTGCACATATATGTGCAATTTAGGTGCAGAAAAGTGTACTTTCGTTTGCTTCAAATAAAAGTGTGCATAGGAATCGGTACATGTTTATTTTCAGGCAATTCGTGGAATGCATTGCGTTTGGACTAACAAAATTGTATACGGCTCTAAATGTTTGTTTAATATACGCATCTGACGTCTTAAAATAATAAAAACCCTTATTTTTAATTAAAAATTTTTATTTTCAAACAGCAACTGCATTTCAATTTCAGGAGTCTCGCAATATAACCGTAGTGTATTTTTTTTCATTTTTAAGAAGGAAAAGGGAAATTATTGTTTACTTTTCTAAATGCAAACAAGTACGAATTGTGTGCAAAAGTTTTCATTTACGTTTAATGTGCAAATTAATGTGCTAGTGATCAAATTTTATGAGTATAAAGACGAAGCAATATTATAGCACAATTTGTTGCAGTTAGACATAATTTGAAAGCCGGCTTTTCACCGTTCCCAGTAATTTGGATGAATTTAATCTTGGAAAATAAGATTAGCAGTCTAAGTCTAGATCCTATAGTTTGCTATAGCTTGCTGCAAAATAGAGCCATATTGAGAAGGCAAATTGTCTTTTTATGTGTGCATTATACACACTTCTTTAGATGAGAATTGTTGGCTAATTACAGCTTCACTCATATTTCATCCCAAGATTGAACATGTCTGCTGTACCTTAATCTTGGTGTTTATTCTCTGTCTTGCCTCCACAACCCCGCCACCTCGTTTTACTTGCTTTCCTCGAGATTGCCTTCAAGTATTTAATTAAATGTGTAGCACAAGTTGCAATTTTCTTGTTGTGCATAAGTCAAGTTGACATGTGGTTGCTTACCTGTCGGCAAAGAAATGGAGATCTGAAAGTCGAGGATTTTGCCATTTTTCTCCTACCGTCTAAGCAGGAGTAATGCTAACAAGCTGAAATTTCATTATTTGTACTGACTATTCAGCTGGTAATGTCTGCTTTGAAATTGTTTCATTTATGGTCTAAATGGAAATTTGTTTCAATTAAGTTCCACATTCAACAGAATTTCTCTAATATTGACTCGTACGTGACGTCACAGCCGACTCTCATTTCTATATTACATCCAGTCATCCCACTCCCTCTTTCCTCAATTCCTCTTTTCATTTTGATGAGAGACTCGAATGCTTGTTTTTCTCTTCTGCCAACACCAACTCAATCATCAATTCATCATCTGATATAAACTTTAACAGAAAAAAGGAAATGATTAGACTGTTATTTGATTGTTGTTGACCGTAGTTTGATTACAGTAGTCTTATTTCTGAATTAAAGCAATAGTAGAGTTTGTTATTATGGGCAATTTAGAAGTTCATATTTCAGTCATAATGCTGTTTAATATTTGGTTTCGTGTATTGTAGAAAATTGGATTAAGATATATAAACATCATCCTTTCATTCTAACTGCTAAAATGTAGACATTCACTGCAATAAGTTCTTATAAGAATTGTTACAATTCTTTGAAATAAGATACAATTAGGAAAACGTTTATGGTGCATTTACAGCACATAATATTCATTTAATTAAGATTTATCATCTTGCTCTTACGACATTTTATGGATTAAATTACTTTAGGTTGGCTTTTTTTGGGTCAAAATTAACTGTCTGCATTGACGAATGTTCGGTCTTTCAACTTTATACAGTAGCCAGATGGAATCTGACCACGTAGACGGTTTTTTTTTTTCATGGAAGTGAACAATTTGTTCTGCCATTTTAACAAATGTACTATTCGAGCCAAAGAACATTCAGAGACATCTGGAGGTGGACCAAGGAATTTTCATCACACTTTCTCTCTTACGTTTCTCTGCACTTTTAAAGATTCGGGATTTGATGAAATTTACTGAGCAAGAAAATAAAGAAGATAGATATAGAAGGACGAAAGAAATCTACTTTTCCTAATTAAATTTATTACTTTTCCACATTTTTTTTTTCTTATAAAACTGTCACAGGTTGACTGAACATAAATAAAACATCTGTTAATTATTTTTGTGACACTTAAATTAATAAGGATTACAATAGTAGAAAAGGAAAAGAAAAAAAAGTTAAAACAACTAATCCAAAAATCTTTTTCAATTGGCTGCTTTTAATTTATCTTGAAACATCGTGCCAGCAAACAAGCCGAGTGGAAACAACGAATTTTCACGCACCCACACACGTGTTGATGAATTGTTTGCTAGCCCCCAACGTTTCCCAACCCGTGTATCCCCGCGAGATTTCCTCTCCGTCCGGCAGGGGTGCATAAATTATTCATAGAAAGGAAATGAAAAAAAAAATTCATTCCTATACTTCAGCCTTGTGCCACACTGGGTGGCATTGTTGTGAATTTGTGCACTCAGCAGTTGCCGAATTACATTTACAATTTTCATTTTTCCGAAAAAGTTTGTAACAGTTCGGCTGAACTATTTTTTTTTAAATCAATTTAAGCTGTCCAATGGCGCACAACCATATTTCAATTTAAAAATATCCATGAATAAATGTTTTTCTTTTTTCTGTTTATTTTTTTTTTTTTTTATTTTTTTTTTTTTAGAATTTTCTTATCCAACTATTTTGTGGAAGAAAATGTGTAAAGTCATAAGACAAGTTGAGTTGATCAGGCTGTTGAGTTGGTGCCAAATGTGTTTGGCACTTGGCCACCAGGATAGCGCTGCAGTCTTCAATATTAGTGCGTTGCCTGGCATCCATTCTATTTGTCCCCTGAGCCTTCTTTCCTGAAGAAGTTGTGCTGTTTTCTATGAGGGGAGCGGGTTGGGGTGTTTAATTTCTTCATACGTGCGTCTCTCCTATTCTCGCTATTTTCTACGTGGATCTTTCTCGAGAGATTGAAGGATTCCTTAGAGACTCGTAAAGCGCCACCACCTAGAGAGACGGGAAGAAACATCGTGCATTACTGCTATATATTGCGTGACATGGACACTGCTGATGCAAACAATCATCATGTCTCGCGAGCGTGCGGTGAAGAAAAGACATACCGTGAGGCTTAACGTAAAATATGCACTAACTTACTATTTTGCACTTTGAACATTCATTTTCTGGTGCGCAACTGTCAAGCTAAAACCCATAAGTAAACTATTTACGACGGATTTTTCTCTCTTTTTACTTAGAAAATCCTGTGATTCACTTCAATTTTAAAATAATAAGAATAGACTTCTTTTTCACCAAGCATTTCGCAAGAGTGATGCTCGAATCTTTTTAACATTCCTCGGATGTTTAATAATATTTTTTTTCTGAAAATGGGCGTGGGATGCTTTTGATCATATAGGTAATTGATTACAATAAAACAATTCAATTTTGTATTGTATTTATTTTTGCTGAATGTCTTTTTGTTCTTGTCTGAGCTAAACGGTTGACTCTTTTACAGCCCATAATCCGAACGAGAAAATGTCCAAAACAATAATTTTTTTTTTCTTTGGAGGCCTGGAATAATAAGGTTTTCCATCAATTTTTTGGGGAAATTGCTGTGTGTTTTTATATCTTCTATTTCTCGTTCCAAATCTGTTAAGAGTAAACTTACTCGACGCAACCAAATTGTACTTGGCCACATCTGCGCTTCGGACAATGGGCAACAGGCTGCACTGGTGCTGTTTGCAAGCACAATCTGTTTTTTATGAGTCTATTTTGAGTCCCTTCGCTTTTTACCTGTGCAGACCAGAGCTAGAAAGCAATCCGAAACGCACGTGGGGAGTGTACCCAAGTAGATATGGCCTAGCTTTTTTTCTTTTTCTTTTCTTTTTTTTTTACCTACATAACTACACGCACGAAATAAGCATTTCATTCCAAGCACCGCTGGTAGTGCTGCTGCCATTGAATAGAGAGAGGAAGAGTAAGTTTTTTTTATAGGAGTACGCTCGCTATTGCGGATTGCCTGTGAAAATGACGTTGTTATTTCTGGCGGGATGACTAAGTGTTATTTCTGATTTAGAAGTTATTATAAAAGCAAAATAAAATTGGGACGAGTTAAATGAAAAGAAAAGAGTCAACAGCAAAGTTTGAATCATTTATTGTAAAACATTAAACGTGCAGAAAGGCTGATGTTGAATTTATTCCATTTTGTTGAAGGTGTGTCGATAGCATACCTGAAATGAAAAAGGCTGACCGACAAGAATTGAATAAAAAGTTTCATTATATTTCCTTTTCTATCTGCCAATAAAATTTGATGGATACAAAAACATGGCTGGCACATGCTGGCAGGCACACAACGTTTGTATAATACGTCTTCTATATCCATCTTCCACTCTTAATTTCCCGCTGGCTCCACACCCACTCAGCATTGACGGATCCATTAATATAGCTACATCTAGTCTCTAACATTTCATCAATCAAAATGAAAAGAAAAAAAGTATTGACGCCTATGTTATACCTACGTTATTGAAGATGAATTGTTGCCATGGGCGAATAACATGCCGTAGATGATCCCACATACTTTATGATGTTCATTCAAAATGGACTTACAGTTAATCTCTTCTTCCCGTTGAGAAAAATCTTTAAATTATATTTAAGGTTTCAGGATTTTGTCAAATGAAATTATGAATAAAAGTAACTTTTTCTTGTACAAAATTATGTATGTATGTATTGTAAAGGAATTTAGTTTTTACTTCAAAAAGATTTAATCTAACTTACTTGTTAGCGCTCTTTTCTTGTGGTGTAAACTGATTAGGGCAACTTTAAGGCAGGGTTCTTTTTGCCCAAAAAAAAAATTTTTTTTGACATGAGTCGACAGTGAGGCTGGTAGTACCGAATGCAACATCGACCAGACCACTGTAATCATTTTGAACGCATTGTCAACGTTATTCCTAGAATTGTATGCGAAAATTTTGGGTTTAGGAGATCAATGTGGCCGGGTTGCTGGGATGGGGTTTGAAATCGGATACAACCAGACAGAAAATCAGCCTGAATGGAGGATTTTAGGCCGGATGGAATGGAGTTATTGTATAGGAATAGGCAACCAGGCGGATAGTAAGAGACACGAAGGGTAAAAATAATTTATTATTTGTATTAAGCGATTATTTCCCAAATTTTGTGGAGTTCTTGAAAGAGTGCAATCAAAATGTAAACACACTATATCTTGGAAACCCATTAGGATTTCTACATATATGTATGCAACTCTTTATGATGAATTATATTTTTCTTTTCTTTTTGTATTTAATTTTCCAGTCCGGCCCACTTCCGTGGTTTTGATGTTTTGAGTACACTATCGAAATTTTTGTTGTCTGGACTTCACTTTTAGTTTTCTGCACTTTTTTCTTCGTTCTTTTATCATGTAGGTTGTACGGTAAATTACTCCCAACTGTCAGTCAGGTTGGCAGCTTTTAAATTCTGCGGAACTTATTTGTTTTCATAGGGAGGAAAAAGAAGATTTAATGTTTAATAAAAGATAGGAATTGCCCTGCCATCTACAAATGTCTCATTGCGTCGTAACCATAACACTAGTTCTTTAGAATGCTGGCCTGCATGACCTGTGGTAACAAATGGAAGCCAACTTTTGAGTTGCAGCTTTGGCTGTGGGTGTGGCTTAAACCAGATGGGTTGGAAAAGGGGGTCATTACCCGCCTACCCTTCTTTCTGTTTTCTAACAGTGATTTCGCTGCCAAATTGTTGGCTGATCGGACCAACCATTAACTTCATGTCATAACTAACAACTGAACTAATAGCGAGTAATTCTTTTCCCCTCTTTTTATTTATTTAATCAAATTACATTTCCTAATTTTTTTTCTCATTATTTCAAATGTTGTCTGCGGTTTAGGGTAAAAGTTAATTTTTAAAGTTAAAAAAAAATTAAAATGGTAAGATAGTGTTGGCTTTCATTAGTGTTTTTAATTGTAATCATTACAAGGTGAAATTCCTTAAATTGGTTTTTTTTTCGTAATTTTCCATATAATTGCCTAATTGCAAAGCAGAGTTATTATACACGAACTTTAGTTCATTAATTTTTTTTTCTTTCTTTTTAAACTTTTTTTTGTTAATTCTTATTTTCTGTTTTTCCTTTTCTTTTTCTTTTTTCTTTTGGCCGACGAATGGTACCTCGGTGTGGAGATTAGCTAAGGCATGTTGTTGGCAATTTCTATTCCACCCGTTTTGCATTTTGTCTGAGAATCGTATTATCTTTTCTTTGTGTTGCACATTTGCATTTATTAACTTCTCTGCTTACATTTTTCTCTGATTTATTCAGCTATGGCCAGTGTTTATACTATAATACGCTGGTAATGTAATTTGTTTTTGTCATCCGGGTTTAACTGCTAAAGAAGGATATTCGCGGTGAACAGAGTTGAGGTGATTGATGTAAAAGGAAACAAAGCAATTTTCTTTTGCAAGACGGTATTTCACTAGAGATTTCTCTGTGTGCAATTTGAACTAGTAAAAAATGCTCTTTAGAATAAATCACATAGGGGAATGTTCAAGTAAAATGTAACAATACGATTAAATATTTGAATATTTATTTTATCTACTGGTTGGTAAAACAAGCAAAACTTTCTTTTGCAGAAAGTTAAGGGAAAATATTTTTTGTAAGAACAATTGTTTTGTCTAGCCTTAACCCATTCAATACAGACAGTGGAGAAATAGAAAGGGTTAGCATCGACTAATTGGGAAATGTAACTACTGCTAAGGATGGGGTAGCGTGAGTGATTTATTTCGTAATGGGCATTAACTCAGGAGGATTAATGTTGTTGTTTGGTCAGAATTAATTGGCTTGTCATTTGTTTTGATAGGTTTTGATTTTTCAAGGATTAATTCTTAGATAATAGGAAATTCTCCACTTTGTTTGAAGTTGATAACGAGGCATGAAATCTCAGTAGTTTTAGGGTTTTAATGATGATTTAGGAAGAAAGCTTTATTTTCTGTTTTTAATTTTTATAGTTTTTTGAACTCATCGAAACTCATGGACAAGTAATCAAAATGCTGATGGATTATCGAACCGTGACTGTTTTTGCGCCAACAAATGCAGCTCTTACACGTTCAAGACAGGATTTAGCTACTATTGATGAACAATTTTTGCTCTACCATTTATGTGAGTTGTGCACGTTTTTTTATTTTAAATATATTTTTAACATTCACCATTAATTTTGCAGCAAACACACCAGTCACATCGGATTCGTTTCATAAACATAAATATCTGTCCAGTGAAGTTGATGGCAATTTACCTGTCTGGTTATGGGTTCGTGCATATTACAATGAAAGAGTGAGTATTTAGTGTTGTTGCTTGAAAGTTTTAGCTGGTTTACGTGATAAAAGAGTGGAGAAGTGTTTGCAAGAACACATCAACTCACTTCCGATTTTTTTAGGAGTTGTATGTCAATAATGCGAAGATAATAAGACGAGACATCCGGCTCCGTAACAAACTCGACAGAGACCAAGTTTTGCACATAATTGATGAAGTGTTAGACCCAATTGTAGCCAAAGACAGCGACGCATCATACAACAACCCTGATGCTTTCAAATTCATGGCTAATCCGTTGGCTTTTGACATGCACCAATTTCAATTGACGTAAGTTTGCTGACTGTTTGTCATTAATGATTTACGGCAAATACAAATTAAAAAATGATTGTTTCAAGCTCCATCTTCCCATGAGAAATTCAAACAAAACTTCTAATCGGCTTAATACTGAATTATGAGAATGGAAAATTTTCAAAATCTAATACTTTTATTGTTCTTTTTTTAAATTTTTTTTTGTTTTGCCACTGAAGATTAAAGTCAAAAACTTTTTGTGTGAAGTAAAAGTGAAGTGGATGAGGACTAGTCTAAATTTGAAAGTGGAGATAAAAATGGGAAATGATTTTTTTTTGTGAAAGTTGTCACTTTGTGTTTGGCAAGCTGTCTGTTGAAAACTTTAAATTCCAAATGTTGGATGAATAATTTAATATCCTGATTGACTTCACAGTATTTAAGTTACATTAAGCTCTATTTTTAAAAAAAAAAATGTGAGATGTCAGTTTCAGTATTAAAAAACGAGACATTTTATTGAATAATATACGATTATTTTTATTTTTTTAAAAGTGATTTTGAATACTTTGTCCATCGTTCGCCACGCAAGCACGTGTTCACAGCAAGCGAAGGATCTACTTACTTCATGCCAGTAAACAGCGGATTTACTAAAGTTAACCGCAGTTTTATTGACAATAAGGTATAATTTTAGAATTTATCTTATTTAACTGTAGAGGAAATTTTTTTTTGTTGGAAGAAAGTTTAAAAAAAAGAAAGAAAAAAAACAAACTCTGTTTTCAATCAATTTTAGGTAATCGATGTGCACGTCATCTACGACAAAGTTCTTTTTACTCGAGCTTTCGGTCGTGAAGAATTTGACAGTTATGCTGATGTGGATTCAGTGAAAGTGCAGCTATCTTTGATTAATGAAACATCGTATTCACCTAATAATCTCGATGGATATGATCGTAAGAAAAGCTATTTATCTACTTTAAAGCAATTTAGTCTTTCGAATTACTTTTCTTTTTTTATTTTGTGTGCGAAAAGCGAATTTAATTTTCTAAACACAGCAACAGGACTAGTTTGTTATTACATTACTATACTCAAACCCAGCTCTAAATACGTTTCAATTCTGTACATATATACACTGAGGAAATTTACTCGCGCTAGTTTTTTTTTGTTTTTTTTTAAATAAGTTACTTTCAGGGTGTATTACGAACTAGTGACTTGAATTTATACCCGTTTCACTTGAAATTTACGTTTTATACTTTTATTTATTTCCGTTACAGATGTTTAAAGGTGAAGTTGAGCTTTGAGTTAAAAGTATTTTGGTAATTGTCGCTGCATTTTTATACGGGTTTGGAATTTAAAGCTTAGTTAAAACTTTGCGGAAAATGTAGAAATGCAAACCGCAATTTGTCAATTTATCTGGAATATGCTATTATTTTTTTTTAATTATGTATATAAATTGACAAGAATTCATTTTCACACTCCCAACTACATGATTTAATTAAATAGTTGCTAATGGAGATATTTAAGTGAACTCCCACGTGCATCATTATCACATTTATCTTCAATAATGTGTGCCATTAATGTATCATTACCTGAGAATACACCATTATTGAATTATTTGGTTGATCAAATCCGACAGCATTTTAATTTTAATTTAGTTAGTAAGACTACAAGGCAGAGTTTATTTTGAAGATTCTCTTTAAACTATTCAGGATTGGAGTGTGAGAGGACACATAGTCCGGTGTCCACTCCTGTAATGTGTAATCTAATTGGCCACTAACATTGGATGTCCACCTCGTTCTTCGACCAGAGTCGATAGAAGCAGTAATTAAATTTCAGACTTACTTGATTAAAAACGTTTTGCCAGAGAATTTAATGTTAAGAAAGTTCATTTCCTGGCTGGTTGGATTGCTGCGAAAGGGTTGAAAAGAAGATGCGACTGCATATTAAGACCAACCTTAAGCGTGTTGGGAGTTGGTGCAATTCCAAGTCGTTATCAAAACGCAAGGAATGGGGAAAGAGGGAGATTTCAGACGTAAATTGGAAAACGAGCATTTCAAACAACAGCTGTATCGTTAGAAAATTGAACTGTGGAACATCAAAAGTTGCATGGAAATGCTCGAAATTGCGCGTAATAGCGCTTGTATTAAAGTTTGGATGACTGAGGTTTACAATAAAATGTAGTCATGCGTTTAACACATTTGTAACTACACAACGTTTTATTTCGGTTTGATTTTCAAGCTCAGATCACCATTAAGCTTATCATCTCTACGAAAATTTACTAAATAAATAAAAATTAAAGATTTAATCTTAAAGAAAAGTAATATTTTATTTTTTTTTAAAGCGTTTATAATTTCGTAAAAACAAACGGTTCATAAAAAATACATTTTTTTCCAGTTTGTAAAATGTGCGCGATAAATCGTTATTTCAACTCTTGACATTTATTTAAAAGCAATTTAAAATTATCGTCCCATTACATTCCTTTGGGAAATATTTCATTCTTGCCCACAATGCTGAGCAGTAAAGCTCAGGGGCAGCCGCATTAAACTATTTAGAAGTCTCGTTTAGTCGTCTTCCATTCTACTATATACATGAAAATACAATAAAAACAGTTATTTTTATTAATAAATTTCTTTGCAGTGTATGTTCAGAGTAATACAAAATTAGGCGATTTCAATACTTTGAAATTGGGTGTGGTGGTAGCAAAAATTCTTCGCGCCAACGTGCCCATCAAGAACGGCGTCGTCCACATAATCGATCGCCCTCTGGTAGCCATTGAGCAAAACGTGATGGAAATTATTGAAGACGAGAAAGACAAACGACTCAGGTAATAGGAGAAATTTCGACTCGACTCAAAGAAGGGTGCAATTTTAATGGAAGTATTTTTGTGATTTAGTGAGCTGTATTCCTTGCTCAATTCTTCTGCTCCCAGTTTACTCCACGTGCTGGAAAGTGCAAATCCAGTTACTTTTTTCGCTCCATGCAACGAAGCGTTTCACAGTTTGCTCCCCAGTCAGAGACTTATTCTCCAGACAGACCCTCATGCTGTAAAAAAGGTAATAAGTTTTGCTAACATTTTGCTTTATGACAAGCTAAATTATTCGTTAAATTTTGAATTTAATGCGCATACGTTATCATCAGACAAATGGTGCTTGTGTAAAATGGGGCGTTGAGATGTTGTTGGTAACGAGGCAGTTCCCAATAAACACTAAATGTGTTGGTTGTGTTGAAGGGTTAATGAGGAAATGACCCCGGGTAGCCCTGCACACATTAATGAACTTATAACTGCCTCTCTGCTAGCATAAGGGGCGAAAAAAGCGTGCACGTTTATTGCCTCCATTTATTGGATTGCATTTAAGACTTGAGAAAATTTCAAGAAGTTTGAATTAAAATTAAGGACCTAAGAAACACGCTTTTTTTTAAAGCGAACCGAAGTACGTATGTGACATCCATAAACATTTGAAATTTTCTCACTAAGACCAACTGTGGTTCCACATTTAACCGCTAGTGGTCACAGTGATCTCATCACCGAATATCCCACCCAATCCTGCTTCGGGGTAGACCAAAGGGATACTGGCTGACCTGGAGAATTTTGTTCTGGTCGCCAAGGTGAATGCATCTACCCGGAGAATCGGCGGCAAGGCAGCTGGTTTACTCTGATGAGTCTGGTCGTGGTCGGATTTCGATATGCCTGCCGCCTTTATACAGGTTGAATGCAGATTGAGGTAAGATGTTGTAGAAGGCAATCTGAATATTAAATCGAGTGGCGCTAGCTTTGACGAGCATTGAAACTGAGGGTTCTGCACGGCAGCCTTAGACTCATAAGTAAAGCCAAAAACTTTGTAATAACAAAGTTCTGTTTTAGATGGCTCGTTCTCCCATTTGGAGACCGAAACGTCAATCTCATACTAATTAAGTGAACAAATTATTTTATTTTTATTTTTGTTAACAGTTTATTTGCCGTAAATGCTCTCATTGAATGGGGATGCTCATTGAACGCTAAATCCTTTACAATGCTTGTATCCGGTAGACTAATAAGAGCGCACTAAAGGGGTGCACCAAAGGGGGAGAAAAATGCACCTCTTTCAGTATAAAAATGCACTTTTCAGTAGTATGCGGGCATCTATTACTGTACGGGTCTCTGTTAGTATGATGGAGAACTCTAGGTTCTGTCAATAGAGCGCGGGTGTTGTATCAGAGCATTTACAATAGGTACATTCAAAAAGTCGTGTTTTAGGTGGTTTTGTTTTTGTATCTTTTACCACTACAAAGCAAAAACACAAACACCTAAGCTTAAAACACTTAAAACACAACTTTTTGAATGCACCTAGTATTTATTTATTTATTTATTTATTTATTTATTTATTTTATATTATTTATTTTTATTTTTATTTTGGAATTTTAACAGTTACTTGAGCTCCATATGGTTCCAAAGTCATTGACTACTCAGAATATTGCTCATCAAGTGAGCATGTCTGTCATTGTGCAAGATAATGTCCGAAAGTTATCTCTTCGCGTTCTTGATGTTCCCGAACCTCCATTTAAAAGTTAGTTTTGTATCATATTGTTTAAAGTTTATTTGCTAATGTTTTATTTATTTTATTTATTTTAGATTATACCGTGGAAGGAGGCGGCATGAATGCTACAATAATAACTCCTAATATGATGGGAAGAAATGGAGTTGTTCACATTATTAATCGCGTGCTTGGAATTCCCGTTCAAACTTTATACGAAGTATTAAAAAATGACATAGAACTCACGTAAGGGTCATTATTTGAGCGATTAAAAATGTTAAGATGAAAAATTATTTACATTTTTTAATGCAGTGAAACGTTTCATATGGGACAACAAGAAAGGTGGAATGATCGTTTTCTGTCACCAGGAATGGTTTTCACTTATTTTGTTCCCAGCAATGATGCTTGGAGGAAAGTTCAAACGGTTTACCCACACATGTTTCAACAATTACAGTCTGGAGAAAATTCGTATCATGTTAAAAAGGTATAGACTAGAGAAAACAGCAAAACTGTCACACAAGCAATTGACATTAAGTAATTTTTACTTCTTTTCTTTTTTAGATTCTACAGCATCATTTGATAGTTAACTCACAATACAGCATAGAGGAATTGGTTACCTTACAAGTTTTAAGTATGTTTGAAGGACAGGTTTTTGTTCGGAAAGTATTTCAACACGGAGAGACAGGTAGAGACATTTTGTCTGGAAAACAACAATAGAAAACTGATCCTTTTTATTTCATTTCAGAATATTGGCTCGAATGGGAGAACGTTAGAGCACGGATACGGCGGCCTGACGTGCATACAAAGAATGGTGTGATCCATGTCATTGATGCGGTGCTCATGAAACAAAGTGATTTAACTGTTGGAAGTTTCAGTTCAGCAGACACTTCACTAATAATCTCTCTGTCGATTACGACTACAATTCTGATATCTTTGATGGCCATTTGTGTGTCATACGCATAGTATTGGACAAATTCACGAAATTGGGCGTTTATTTTTAAACGTCCATTAATATACAGTATGTTTGTTAAGGGAAAGGAAATATACAAATTTATGCTTTCTGTGTGTGTACATGGATTGGAAGGAAAATTATTACGACAAAACTAAAAGAGGAAAAAATCAACAGAAATTTTTGATAGAAATACAAATGTAAAAAACTTTTAAATAACAAACCGAAAGACAAATATTGTCTTTAATTGTGTTAAATCCTTGCCTGCCAGGTTTTAGATACTGTCTAATTTATATAACTCATTGTATTTGAATCATTTCCATTTAATGTTTTATTCAATTCCATGGTAAGACAATAATTCCCAATGTTAATTTACTTTATTTTAATGCACTCCAAGACTTGTATCAGAAACTTTTATAGGACATTTTAGCAAAAGTGTTTTTGCTTTGATAAAGCCACATTCCCAGCTGTTTTTGTATAATTAAGCATGTTTGCTGTTGTTTTTTTTTTTTTACGAATATTTGTAAAAAAAAAAATTTTTAAAAATAAATTAAATAATATGCCTACATACGAGGAACGCCATTAATATGCACCTGGGCATCAGAATAATTTTTGTGCTGATGCTGAAAATGAGTTTGACGTGGTGCTCAAAATCCATTGAAGTTGCTTGGCAATTTTCTAGCAAAAAGGATGACTTGAAATGTGCAGCTAGCTTAGCTTTTCAATACCACGAGAAAAAATACAAAGACTATGTGACGTAGATGTATTTGTTATCCCTGTTATGTAGAGAATTTTTTTCTAATTTACGAAAAAAAAAGGAAACATTTTTGGCAAAACATTTAACTGTTTTTGGGCCTAAAATTGTATGAGAATATAAATACTTATATAGTGATTATTAGAATGTGAATATTGTTACAAAATAAAAATTTCAAAAAAGCCTTTGGGCCCATGTATAAAATAAAAAAAGGCATTTTATACACTGTCGTGTGCGAATTGATAACTAAACTAACATTTATACATCTAATTTTAAAAGAAAAAATTATGATACTTTTTTTGTTCTTAATTGTTTAAAATGTTACAAATAAATTTTCACTGAATGAAAGACATTTTTGAGTATACTACAATGATAATGGTAATCACTTTGGAACTCATTTTCGAATATAATTACAAATTCATGTTTTACAAGTTGTAATCGTGAAGCGTTTACACATTGGTTTCTTTTTAAACTGTGATATGAAAGATGATTGCACTTTTTTGATTCCTGTGTTTTGATTTAAAAATAAATATTGATACTTTGTAAAAAAGGTAATAGCGTAATTCTACTTTGGTAAATCTGTCAGTATTGTATTGTTTACAACATTGATTTCGTTATTTGTCGTTATGATCTACAAGTACTATTTACTATTAGCTAATTAATTATACCGTAAGTTGCTCAGACCCATTCAAACATTTCGCTTGTTTCGCTTTTTTTGTTTAGAGGATTCCCAAGGAGTCGCGTTAAAAGTCTGAGTCCGTAGAATGCCGGAATGCTGTTGTTTTTGGCTGTTCATCGCAGTTCTGCATTTGAAAACCAGGTAAAATTTTAATAACACCATTTATAATATCATTCCACACATTTAAGAATATTTTTATTGTGACGTTTTATCTACATTAATCAAGAGTTAAAAAGTTGTCTTAATTAAGAGTTGAAAGTTTTTACAAATAAATTCAATCTTGATTCGATATTAGAGTGTTCCATGATTGAATTCATTTACAAAATGGTTGGTGTATTTAACGTTTCCAACCACCATAAAAGTGGTTTGAAGCTGGTTTTTTGCTCCTGAAAATAAATTTAATTAAATCTACATTTTTTTTAAAAAATTAAAATACTGTATACCATTTTTTATACCTTGCGCATAGCTTTCCAATACAAAATGTCGATTTTTCTTCTTTCGTGAAGTTCTCATTTCGTTGGTGACGTTCTAAAGGAATCTCTGTTTAATAGTGCTGACCGCACATCGCATTATCATTAAACTAATTATACCAACTTACCAAATCCATGTTTCTTCGACCAGAGAAAAGGGTGGACGAAAAATGGTTTAAGTTCGCCTTTTATACCTGCGGATATAATTGCACACAAAAAGTCATGAAAAATAAGTTTCTGCAAATTTAAAATAGATAGTTAACAAAACAATTTTTATTATTTTAGCGTGTGATCTTTCCCTTTCAGTATGATAACAATATTATAATATTTATTCCATTTCAATGAAATATACATTCCATTAATTCAAAAAAATACATTTAGAAAATGTTTACTAGCTGCTAGTGCCAGTTTGAAATTGTTTTCTAATGCTGCAACCGTTGCTGCGGCAGTTGATTTTTGTGTTATTCAAAACAAATCGAAATAATTGGTTCAACTTGCTTATTAAAGGTACCGTACCATATATTGTACTCACTTATTGAAGACGGGAACGCATTCACTGTGACCGATAGGCATCTAAGGAAAGCTAGGAGCAACAAGAATCGGTATGCTGTTCCTGCCATGGTGAAGTGTATTCTGAAAGTGTACATTTCTGCGCACACACGTAATACTTACTGCTTACACATCTTCCACGGAAATAAGCTTTCAACTGTGAGAAAGGTTTGCAGCTGCCATCTCTGAACTATACTACTTGAAGTCTTCCGGCACTAATATATGTACAAAGTGATATTTATTGATGCTATATATAGTTTGTGAATTATATTGCTGCGGAACAGTGAGAACTTAGACTTGTTTACAACATACAGAATTGTAAATAAAGAGCTTATATAGTGTGGGTCTAGGGAAATCAAAATAGATTTATTTTTTTAGTAATCCTTCGAAACCTTTTGTGAATAACTTGATGTTGTCAATGTTCCTGTATTCTTTTGTAGCAAAGAAACTTATTTTTATTATATGAAGAGAAGAAAATTCATTCATGAGATTTTGCAAACTAACCACTTTTCAACAATATAAAACGCACATTTGATGTGATTTAAGTTTTAAGACATCCAAAAAGTGATGAGAAATTCCTAGTTAACTTTTAATAATTTACTTGAGAATTAGTATTAAACATGTAAGCAATAACAAAATGAAATTTGCACGTAACCCACAGGATGTGCAAGGTGTGTCTTTGTACATGCTCTTGAAGAGGCCATCAGAAACTCTAAAAGCAGTTTTGTCTTCGCACGTATTTAAAGCTGATGTCCAGCAGTTGTAAAGTTTAAGTTGGTCGCTGAAAATAATCACGGTTGAATTTTTTGAAATTACCGTAATAATACAGTTAAATTAGGATTAACACTGTAAGCAAACTTACTGGCAATATTCTTGATTGAACCAACGGTCTAACCCTTTATTGTTTTCATGACTCACTTTTACAACACATTGTTGCGATGGTATCTTTTGATTGCTTATACAGTGTCTGCTAGAATCAGAAAGAAGATCTGAAATGTCAAGTGTACATTTTACTTTTAGGCGTCTCTTTCGGATGAGCTTAAAGATATCGTGTCTACCATCACCTTTTATTGGTTGACCATCGTTTTGGCATAGGTAGTTCAGTACACCATCAAATAAGTTTAAGACTTGTTGAAATTTAGGAATACACAATTGCAGTGCATTTTTAATAGGAGTAAAACAACTGAAGTCGGGTTTGCTGTTAGTATAAAAAATAAATTGAGTATATTTTTTTGATAAAATTAATCGTGGAATTAAAACAAACTTTACAATGATAATCTTTTTTATAACATCATCGGTATCTTTCTCAATTAACTTAATGTGAAGTAAGACACTGTCAAAGCAACTGTGCGCTTTTTTTATTACTTCACTCAAGTCTTCATTATTTTCCTTTAAGCATTTTTCTAGACCTGGTAAATCTTTCTTTAGCGCATTTATAAGTGTTAGTGAACCGTCTTGATGCGTTAAAATGCCTGACATTAAGATTAATAGAATATAATTATTGCCAATGAGTGTTACAATTATTAAAATTGGTTTTAAAACTTACCAAAACCACTTGAAATTAATGCGAAGTATAGAATAAGAGTGTACGCCATTTCTAATTATTGACCGGTACTGATTTGGCCTTTTTAAAGGATTCCGTTTAGGACGAAAATTCACAGAACAAAGGATAAAGGTGTGCACCTTTAGAGCAAGTCATATTTCCTGCTGTGGTTACTTTATATTTGTTTAATGGACAATTTGCTAAACTGTATGTGTTCTTTGATAGGATGTAAATATTTGTGCATTTCTTGAGTTCACTGTCGGTCAGATGTAATGTGTTAATCATAATTACCGGTACCGGGTACTTTCAATGAATGAGCCCAATCGATTACAGTCTGGTGAAATTGCACATGCGTCTTGTTGACTGAGTTTTTAAGAAAGATTTATCATGCAGTTCGTGATATGTAGGAATACTTTACTGTAGGAACAGGAAGAACCACCGAAAACCCAATAGGATTCGTTTTTTTTGTTCAATGCAAAGGATTTTTTTTATTATCGATTTGTCAATACACTATTTGACAAATGATGAAAATGCATTAAGAACGGTATTGTAAAGAATATTTTATGTTAATTTAAGATTGATTTGTTTTTAAATTTATTTTTAAACACTACTGAGGAACAAACATTCAACGAAACTGCTCTTTGTTTTCGTTGAGCGTACGGTATCATAAATTTGGTTGGTGAAGAAATGCTCGAAATGTTGGATTTCAGAATCAAACACGATTAAATACTATTAAAAAGAATAATAGTGCTCAAAACATGGTACAGTTGTGGCACTGTACTGTACATCCATCATAATCCCATAATCCCTTGCATTTATTGTAATATGATCCTTTGACGTTTACTAGGGTTTCTGGTTACTGTTTAACAGTAACAGTAAAACAGCTGTTTTCATTTTTTTAAATTTAAATTTGAATTCTCGCAAAAAAAATTATTAAAATCAAGTATGGTTTAATCAATCACAGTGTGATAAACCAAACTGCTACTTTTGTTGGCTATATGATTGCAATGTTATTGAAATACAATGCTTCAAAGCCTTTAAAATTGGATATTATCCTGTGGACAAAGCCCACAAGAGTTCCAGTCTTGCTCTAAACAAACTATGCCCATACTGCAGTTTTGAACCAGAGGAGAAAAATAAACATTTTGGTAAGTTTTATGTAGATCTATTAATTACTGTTTCTATTTTAATTGAATAAAACACATGTTTGCATCTGTTTTATCCTTGTGCACGTTTCGAAATTGTTTTTTAAATGAATAAAATCGATGTTTGCATCTGGCATTTTGATTCGAGCCATCATCAGAAATAAATGCATTCGCCAGTCAATAGCTCTAGATGGATTTAAACTGCCCGCTAATGAAAGCGATGTAATGAAACTTTTGCACGAAGATTTTGATAAAAAGCAAAAAAAAATTATCGACACAATAAAATAGAAAGTTGCCAAAGCAGTGAGGTTTAGCATGACTGTCGATAAGGTTACTACTTTAAGAGGATGAAGATATTTCAGAGTTAACCTTCATGAAAAAACTGACAATATCAGGTATAAAACGGGATTAATTCGAATTTTCAATTCATGTAGTGCTCTCGATATGGATGAAATAATGAAAAAACATCTAAGTCTCTTTGGAATATCGATGAAACATGAAAAACATGAAAAAACAGTAAAACAGCTGTTTTTTAGAAACCACTGTTTTTCAGAAACCTTAACGTTTACAAACGTTTACACCTCATCACCATCTAAACATTTGTAAACTCGATTATTTTCCTCTTCATTGAAGGTGCTACATGGAAATTGCAAATATGTAAATATTTTTATCAGAACCTCGATATTAAAATTTTTATATTGTGATTTCATTTGTATAGTCTATAACTATTGTTCTATAATCCGTCGAGGCAAATTAAACTCAACATAAAACTTTAACAAAAACATTCCATTTTATTTCTAGTTGTTATCGTCAATTAAAGTGTTGGCGCATTACGGATTCCGTAGCGAAGTGTTTAAAAATTGCAGACGTGTCTGCGTTTGCCGAGGAAAACATGTTTTTAATTCATCCGGAAAAATGTTCTAGTATCGTTGAGAGCAGCTTTTCCAGTTCAAACCTAACCTAACCTGGTTTATAAACAAACGCAACTAATAGTGGATTTTATTTTTCGGGTGAATTCAAGATCAAACACCATGCTTATTTCTCTTTTTTGTTTCTGGTGTGTAAATTAAACAGCGACCGGGCGCAGCAAAATGACCATCTACAAGTATTCTGTTGTTGCGCTGTTGCGGTTAGGCGAACGGCCATGCAAGGCCATTTGAGCTAATTAAGATCAAGGTATGTAAAATTCTATGATTGATCGACACTTTTTGCGTTGTATATTTTTATTTAATGATATCAAAGTTTAGTGATTACATTTCGAAATATTTATTTTTATAACTACAGTACTGTATAAGTAAACGAAATGAAAATTTACTGTGAGAAAAATTTACTGTTTGTTTTGTGACAAACACTTAAATTATTTAAGTAGGCTTTTGTTTGTAAAATGTAACTTGAAAGTAAAATTTGAGGTAGTCTTACAAGTCAACCGTAATGTAATCGTATCCAAATCCAATAGATGGAGTTGTTTTTATGTTTGCTTCAAATTGATTGTAAAAAAACTGATTACATTCGATCACTACACATCAAGTAAATAGAAATTAAAATTGTATATTCTAGTTTGTAAATCTTTACAGTTTAACTTCATTTGCGAAATAGCAGATAAAAAAAAAGTATAATTATAACATCATAATTGCTACCTTATTTTTAGAAGAAATAAATTACTAACGTTTAAACTTCAGTAGTTTATTTTTTATAAAAATAGATTTTAATTTAGGGGGCAATAACATTTGGAAAAAAAGTTTTATATATTTTTTGGTATTTCATTTATTGACTAGTAAACTGAAACATAAAAAAAATATTGACCTAAATTTTTCGTCAAGCATCTATACCTACATCTGTAGTTAAACAAATCGTACCATCCATCACCTGTAGATGTATGTTAAAGTCTTGAATGTCAGATGAGGAAAAGACCAATGAACTTTGTATAATTTGAAGGAGAAAAAGGTCTACATCTTTAATCTTTATTTTTATTTTTTAATTAGTTACATGTTATTAAACTTCAGAAACATGCAGTTATTTATATTCATAAAATACTTAATTTTTTTCCTTCTGTATGGAAAACATGTTAAAGACCAAGGACGAAACTGGGGTCAACTGATTGTAGGACATTTCAGGTGAAGTATATACATACATAGCATCAGGTATAAAAAATATAGCGGTTAATGCACCAACCTATGAAAAGCCTTGGTTGATTAAATCTGGCAAAAATCCCAATGACGATGTACTGGAACCAATGGACTACAACAAAAACCACGTGAACATATTTCCTTTGAATATTTCCTCATCAATGTTGGTTGTCCAGGATCAAGATTTTGCATGCATCATATTTATGTGCTAATGAAAGAATAAAACTATACCTTTTATTGCAAGGAAAATTCCGTCTTCCTTTCTTCTTAATTACTTAATTGTGTGTAGAAATTTTTAAAAAAAAGTATTCCCATAAAAGGTATAATTCTCCATAGCATGTTGTTTGGAATTATGTAAGCCTAACAATCAAAAACAAATTAAATGGTTTCTGGATTTCAAAATGAACTTTGCTGCTGATGTTATCATTAAAAATAGATTTGAACGATATTTTAGTTAACTCATTTCTTCGGAAATTTTTTTTAATCGTGAAAATAATTTTTTTTGGTCAAGGGCAGCAGTATGTTTGATAACTGAAGGGGAAGACAGTAGACTCGTTATTGGCCCAGCTTATTACCTTAGCCTCAGGTGACTCTAGGAGTTAACTGTGCGCATGTGGAACTTGTTCAGCGCCAGGTGTTAGCGATTTCAGGATTGCTGTTAAAATGACGAGGTAAGAGAAACTTTTTTAAATATTGTGTTGCGGTCCTGAAGTTACGCACGACTTCACGGGGCAAGCGGTTGCGATGACACGTCTTACGTAGATAAACCAAATGAATAATAAAGCTAATCCTTGCAATAAAATAAATACTTGGATTTATTATCTATCTCTGAATAAAATGTAACTATCACAAAGGAGATAATTCTC